>JAJKFI010000083.1:2087707-2129905 GCA_029204185.1 Lerista edwardsae
ATTATTATTATTATTATTATTATTATTATTATTATTATTATTATTATGCGTCTCTCCCTCCTTTCTTCCACGCACAGAGACTCCCAGCTGAGCATCGCACACGCCCTCGGAGCAGCCCCTATGCCCGACGGTGGCCACCTTGCCCCACTGTCCTCTCTCGGTGCTCAGCATGTCCAGTTCAGGCCGGCTTTCCTTGTGGCGGGGCCAGCCCTGGGTCTCCTGGGGCCCAAGAGAGCAGGCCAGATGTTGTCCTCCTTACCTAATGGTGCATCGGCCCCCCTGGCTGCTGCTGTTCCTGCTCTGCTTCCTGGCTTTGGAAGCAGGGAGAAGGCTGGAGAATTTCTAAGGCGATGCAGTCCTGCTCTCTTCTGCCCCACTCCTCTGTTCCTTTCTGAATCGGGGGGGGGAGGGGGGTTGGGGTCAGAGGCCCGTGGCCCTTTGTCGACCCTCGCCTGATGCCGCTGCCTCCATCAGCTTGGATGGCTGGAAGGGCCCTGCCTTGGAAGTGGTTCCTCCTCCGTACATTTCCAGCCCGTCAGCACTTTTTCCGGAGTTACCTGAAAGGGCCACAGCCGCACATAACAGCCAGGCGTGTGCTCTGTTTGCCGAGAGTCCCAGGTCCAACCTCCAGCGTCTCCCGTGAAAGGCTGTCAGAGCTGGGGAAGACCTTGGGAGCTGCCGCGAGCCAGACTGCATCGCCCGGGGCTGGGCAGGCCAGACTGCCCTGGAGCAAAAGGCCGCGCCCGAGCCCTCCTCGCTGTGCGGAAGGTGTTGGGTAATCGGGGGCCGTCTCCCTGCGCTCCCTGTGCCCCGCCAGGACTCCCGGCCGGTCGTAAAGCAGGTGGGGCCGCAGCCCTCGCGACATTCCTAGCCGGCGGCGGAAGGGTTAAAGGCAGCCCGTGGCAGACGGCTGGACAAACGTCAAGGTGGTGAACTGGGCTGCTACATGATCGCTCCCCGGCGGCGGGGACATGCAGAGGGAGCAGAGGCTGCCTGGGAGCGCGGGGCAGAGGTCTGGCCAGCAAGCATGAGAGGGAGGAAAGGTAAGAGGGCGCCGTTTGGGACCCTTCCTCGCCTTGTGCCTGGGGAGGGGTCTTGGACCGAGGGTTGGCCACAGCTCTGCAGGTTTCAGGCAGGGGGTCTTTCCCGGCCCTGCCAAAGATTGAACCTGCTCTTCCCCCGACCTCCAATCCCAGCCCAGTCCTCCTTGAGATCCCGGGGGCTTCTCCCTGAGGCACCCTGCCCCCCCGTCTCCCTGTTTGCGGGAAGCAGAGCAGGCGCGTCCCAGCTGGAGCTGGCTTGCCTGCCTGCCTGCCTGCCTGCCTGCTTGCTCCAAAAAGGCAGCTCTGCTGCAGACTTAATATTGGGCATTTCAAGTGGCAACACTGGCAAGCCCTAAAGGTTTGTGTGCAAGGGAGGGTAAAGGTGGCCGAGAGTCATCACTTTGCTCTATTACCCCATATGCAGAAGTGTAGGTTGCTTCGCTGTGAGTCGAGCCAGGACCCTGTGAGCCAAAGAAGGACCCTGTGAGCTGAGCCAGGGCCCTGTGTGTGTGTGTGTGTGCGTGTGTGTGTGTGAGAGAGAGATCCACTTGTATTCATAGCTTGCAGGAACCACTCAAAATGTCTAAACACCCACTGCTGCATTTGAATGAGTGTCTGTAAAGGCAAGGAGTGTGGAGCACTTCTCAAGCTACGTACAGGCCTGCCCTGAAACTGGTATTTCAGTTACCCACAGACACCATGGATACTGGGACACCTATTAAAAGGATAGAGGAACATTAAACAAACCTCTTTTTTTACCTAGTAACAGCAAAACCACTGATGTTCTTTCCAAAGGCGTCCCCAGTATCCAGTTTCAGGTACCCACAGTGGGGTCTGGAACGTCACCCCAGGGGATACGAGGTCATGCCTGAATAGTGTGCCTTGCACTGTACAGCCCAGAAAGAGCGGTCTGCACTCGGTTCTTCTGTTGTGGACTCAGAATGTGAATTCAAAAACTGGAAGGATGGTCCACCACCACCCCACACCCTCAGCAAAAAGGGCATTGAATTGTGCTGCTAGAGTGCCAAGGCAGCTGGGGAAGGGGGCACCTTTCAAAGAACGTATTTCTCAGCTCCGTTCCTGGGCTTGTCCACACAATTTTATCTAACAAAACCCATTTTCATCCACATTTCCTTAGGTCTCAAGTTGCTCCTGAATTCAGAGTGTGTTCTTTCCTCTGCAGGAGATCATCGTAACCCTACCAAATCTTCCGTCTGCTACACTAGTAAGTACCACAGAGAGTTCAACTGTCTTGCGTCTCGGTTTACTTAAAAATAAGTGACTTTTCAACAGACCATACCTAGGCTGAACAGTAACACAGCGCACCCTCGACTGACAGATTTTGATTTAACCGAAACAGTGGCCGTTATCTGTTCCTTTAAACCATGTTGTGCAACTTGCGCATGCGCTGTCAATTCAGCATGTGCATTGGTTGTAGACGCAGTCTTTTAATGGGCTTTTGGCATGAATGGACCGTTGTTTCCACCACAAGAGTCCGTCAAATGGGGGGGGGGGTATTGCCAATCCTAGCGGTATCAACTCAGAAGTTAGCCTAACTCCAGGTCAGGATTGTGCCAGTAATGGGAAGGGTGCTGAGCCTGGCAGTAGCGGATAAGAGCTGAGATTCTCTGGCTCAGCAGGGCCAGCTGGTTTCAGAGTCTGTTGGAGGCCCCCTTTGCATGGTTACCGGACCAAGTTGTGGTGTTCTCTTCTGCTCCACAGAGGTGGCGCTGGCATTGACTCTCCTCTGGACGCTGGCGGCCGGGTCCCAGCCCCCCGAAGCGGGAGCCGCCAAAGAACCCCCCGCCGCCGACAGCCAAAAGTGCCCCAGCGCTTGCATCTGCAGCTACGACGACTGCAACGCGGAGCTGAGCGTCTACTGCAGCTCCCGGAACCTCACGGGCCTCCCCGGAGATGTGCCTCGGGCGGTCAAGTTGCTGTGGCTGGACGGCAACAATTTCACCTCCTTGCCGGCTCTCGCTTTCCGAAACCTCTCCAGCTTGGAGTTTCTGAACCTGCTGGGCAGCCAGTTGTCCAGCATCGAGCAGCATGCCTTCCACGGCCTGGAGGGGCTGTACTCCCTGCTCCTGGAACGCAACCAGCTGCGGTCTCTGTCCCCAAACATCTTCCTCCACTTGCAGAACCTGGCCTCCCTAACCCTCAGCAACAACCAGTTCAGTAAGCTCGAAGAAGGTGTCTTTGCTGGGCTTTCCAATCTCTGGTACTTGAACCTTGGGTGGAACTCGCTGGTGGTCCTGCCAGACAGAGTCTTCCACGATCTCCCCAACCTCAGAGAGCTCATTCTAGCGGGCAACAAACTTCCGTATCTACAGCACCAGCTCTTGTACAGCCTCAGCGAACTGCGAGAGCTGGATCTGAGCGGGAATTCCCTCAAGGGCATCAAGGGCAACATCTTCTCCAAGCTGCAGAAGCTGCAGAAGCTCTACCTGAACCACAACCAAATCAACACCATCGCCCCCCGGGCCTTCGTGGGCATGAAGTCTCTGCGCTGGCTGGACCTGTCCCACAATCGCCTTGCCATGCTGTACGACGACACCTTCCTGGGCCTGCAGGGCCTGCACGTTTTACGCCTCTCCAGCAATTCGATCGCGACCCTGACGCCCAGAACCTTCAAAGATCTCCAGTTCTTGGAGGAGCTGCAACTAGGGAACAACAGGATCAGGAGCTTGTTGGAAAGGGGGTTCGAGAGGCTCGGTCAGCTCCAGGTCCTGATGCTGAACGAGAACCAGATTCAGGAGATCCGGGCGGAAGCCTTCCTCGGACTGTCGAACGTCGCCGTGATGAACCTGTCCGGCAACTGCCTCAAGACCCTCCCAGCGCTGGCTTTCCAAGGGCTGAGCAAGCTTCACAACCTTCACCTGGAGAACAGCTGTCTCAGCCAGATCCGACCGCGGATGTTCTCCGAGCTGTCTGGGCTCCGGCGGCTGTTCTTGCAGCACAACGCCATCGCCGTGATCGAGGACAACAGCCTGAGCGACTTGCACGATCTGCTCGATTTGGACCTCAAGCACAACAGGCTCGCCAGGCTCGCCCCGAACCAACTCGCCGGCCTCAGGAACTTGGAGTATCTCCTCCTGTCCTTCAATCAGCTGCTGGAAATCTCGCCCGAAGCCTTTGCCCCTCTTCAGCGCCTCTCTTGGCTCGACCTCTCCAACAACCGCCTGGAGACACTGGACGGCGACGTGTTTACGCCCCTCTCGAAACTAAGATACCTGAACGTCAGGAACAATTCGCTCCGCGCTTTCCCAGTGGGCTGGCTGAGCCCTGCCCCGCCTCTGTTCCAGCTGTGGCTGGAAGGGAACAGATGGCAGTGCAACTGTTCCCTGAAAGGACTGCGAGACTTCGCCGTGGAACACCCCAACGTGGCCATGCGGTACACGCAGTCCATCACAGAAGGAGACACGCCTGTGTACACCTACAACAACATCACTTGCCTGAGCCCAGCAGAGGTGGCCGGGCTGGATCTCCGGGACATCCCTGAGGGCCATTTTGCCAGTTGCTAAGGACCATCTCCTCCTGATTTCCCCAGACCGTTGTTCTCTCCCCCTCTCTCATCACTAGTGGCGGCAGAGCCTGGATTCTAGGCTTGGACTTAAATGCTCCAACCAGAAAGGAGGAGGACCTGACCCAGGTGAAGTGCCAGCTCTCTACTTTCCACTCACTTTGAGGTGTTCAGGTTTGAAGGGGGAAGCTCTCCAGATTGAGAAGGCTTCCTGATAGACGGGTATTTTCAAATGGTTGGGTATTTTGAATGCCAGTCCTCTCTTCGGGTAGTCAGGCCCCTCGAGTTCTCTCAGCCCCTTTCTTTCCACTGCCCAGGGGCTGGAGACCCACCAGTAGAACTTGATGCAGGGTGCTCTATCAGGAGTCGGATAGTGAGCATAAGCAGAGCACTTCTTATTTTCTTATGCCCCTGGGAGCCCGTCTCATGCTTTGAGCACCTCTGGCCTGGACCGTTCCGCATCTCTGGTGCTGCTGCCTGTCCTGGCAAGATGGGACAGACAGCTACAAGCAAAGTTCCCCTTTTAGGAAACCAGCTTTTAAAAATGAAACCAACACCACGAAAACGGCGCGATCCAAATTCAGAAGACGGGCTTGCCTGGGGCCAGTGCTAAAGCTGTCACTTTGTGTGCTGAAGGGCCCAAGTTCAAGCCCTGATGTGTAGGTCTGGGAAAGACTCCTGTTTGAAACGGAGAGCTGCTGCCACTCAGTGTGGACAACCCTGACCTAGACAGGCGAGATCTACCTTGGTGGGAAGCAGCAGCTTTCAAAGTGCATTTCACTAGCAAAGGCCTTTCTCGTCAGCTGCTATTGGTCTCTACAGGGCTTACAGGAAAGACCCACTCTGGACGGTGCCCAGTGCAGGCAGACTCTGATGCTTTCACTCAGCGCAGACAGACTTTTGCAACTGCCTTCCCTCCTCCCCCCAAAAGCCCCCTTTGACCTCAAGCAGACATTGACCACAGAGCTCCAGGCAGACAAGCTATCTCCTAAATTGCTCTGGGCAGGAGCAATAAAAGGTTTAGTGCCCTGGGAACTGCTGAGGGCCAATCAGAGTAAGAGACAGCCTTTTATAACACCTTGACCCGCAGTTCCAGTTTTGGAAATTAGAGCAATTCCGGCACTGTAAGCAAGAGGGTTGGGGGCCTCCTGTGTTGAGAGAACCAACACCCCCCCCAATTGTAATTATGGTGCAATTAGACTGATTCGTTTTGGGGCTGTACAGCTGTTGACCTGCTCTGATGGATGTGGAAATTAAAATTGTGCGCTCTTGTTTTTTGAGATGGGGGGAGGGGAGCTTGGGAATTGGGCAGATTAAAGTACAGGCACCAGGGGAGACTTGTGGGGGGGAGAGGGGAGGGCACAGGTCTGGCTAACCCTGCAAGCCGTGAAGGTTCCCAGCTCTTCATCAGCACCCAGTAAGTCAGGGAGCGCTAACTGGCTGACGGTGTGCGCCCCTTAGCAGGATACTGCTGGCTACTCTAGTCAGAAACAAGCTAAAAACGCAGACAAATAACCCAGGTCTTGATGGCACCAACTCAGTTTAATGGGTCTGGGTTGGTAAAACGTCCTGAGTCACGATTAATGCTGCAGCACCGCCCCAAGAAAGCGCTCTTCAAGTGAAAGAGGCACCGCGAGGCTTCTGGCAGGGCCGTGCACTCGCCTTGCGACATCTGGGACGTGCCGCCTTCACGAGGCATCGGTGCCGGGGGGCCGAGGAGGGGTGGGAGTCGAGAAGTACCACATTCTGCTGTCCAGCTGGCGACCCGGGTGGGGGCCTGAGCAGCAGCAGCAGCAGTGTGGCCTGCAGTCTTTAGCTGCTGAGACGATGAGCCACCCCTTGGCAGCAGCGGCCCTCAGCTGGCGCCAGACCCAGAAGGCCCTTCCTTGCCCGGCGCGTCCCTCCGTCGCCAAAGCCCGTCCCTCCGGCCAGGCAGGGAATGCCGCTTCTTGAGCAGGGAGCGCTGGGAGGATGAAGGTTCCAGGCCTCTGCGCCAGCCTCAGGAGCTGCACACGGACGCCCCGGCCAAGACGTGCTGGGCGATGCTGGCGAGTGCAGGGAAGGCCAGGCTCTTGGGGAACTCCTGGATGAAATCGCCGCCCTCTTCCAGGCTCTGGCTGAGCTGGGGATCCAGGGGGACGCATCCTGGGCCGGAGGGAACACGACAAAGAGGTGAGCGACGCGAGGACAAGCGGGGCCGACGCTGCTCCCTCCACCCCAGTGCGTGGCAGAGATTAGCACAACGATTCTGCCGCCCCATCACTGATGGTTCCTTTCCTCTGGCAGCCCCGATCCTCCAGGGTCAGTTACATGAAACCGAGAAGGACTATAGTGCTGCCTGGCAGAAAGATAGCAAAACGCCTCCACGGAAATCATACCAAAGTCCCAAATTCAGGCTTGCTCTGTCCAGCAATACTCAAGAAGTAAATGCAAACGGCAAGCGGTCACTGGCTTTGCCAGCTTTGGGAAGCACAACTGCCAGCTGAGCAGCCAAGACAGTTCTACAATCCCGTGTAGGGCATCGATCTCCTCCTTCAGCTACTGTGCCTAACACAGGCATACCTGGGAACGCAGACCAGCAAAAGAAATACACAAAGTGGGCAGGATGCGGAATCATAGCTTAGGAAGGGGGTATCTATTCTGACTGACAGCAGATCTCCAGGCCTTTCACTGTGGCTTGTCGCAGTCCAGCTACCCCAGATCACTTTGAGCTGGACATGCCGAGAACAAGCCGGGGCCCTTGCGTGGATGCTCGGCCTGCCTGAGCTGTGGCTCTGCGCCCGAAAGGCATTTCACAGCTACTCACCCCTGCCTCCGCCTCCCTTCAGTCCTGCTGTCGCCTCCCTTGTGTCAACAGCTAGATTGTAAGCCCCTCAGGGCAGAGCCTCTCTTTGCCACTTTATGTAAAGCACACTGAGCAGCACTATAGAAACAAATACTGAGGCTGAGGGCACAATCCTAACCTGGAGTTAGTGCGGCAAAGTTTGGCCGGCACAAGGGACACCATAACGTATTTCTGGAGCACTCTCGGAGTCAGAGAGGCCAGCACACAGACGTGCGCCATCCCCCCTGACTCCGAGAGTGGTCCAAACATGCTTTATGGTGGCCCTTGTGGCCCAAACTTTGCTAGCCTAACTCCAGGTTAGCAGTGCACTCTCAGTAATTCTAAGAAGCCATGTACATGGTTGTGATTATGAATAAAGACATTAAAGCCAACTTTGGTCTGTCCGTCCTCCAGAGGGCGCTCTAGATTCACAGAGCTACTCACCTAGGAACGGGACTCCAGCGTGCTTGGCCAGCTCCTGCCCGCCGCCTTTGGAAAATATATTTGTGCATTCCTGGAACAGAAGAGAGAACATCACTGTAGCCACCGATGCCAACCGAGACATCATGTTCAGAGAGGAACACTGAAGATGGCAAAACAGACTGGTGGTCATAACCCCTTTCTTTAGCAGCTGTTGCCCAACACATACTTCCTCCCTGGCCTTTTGGGGTGAACAGTCCTGGCCTCCCCCATTTCCCACCCATCTGCAAAGGGAGGGGGAGTGTTCTCTCTGGTACAGCGAACCTGCCTCTCAAAAACTGCACAGCACTTGGCAGGCTCGTGACCCAGAACCAGGTTTTGGCCCATACCACAAATTGCCATGTGAAAGCTAAGCAAGAGAAATAAAGAAAAAACTAACAAAAACTGAATTTTACTCAATGGATTTAGGGTGGGGAAAGAGGCAAGGATCCTCAAACAGATGCATTCACGCACATTCCCCCCCCTCTTATTACGCCTGACCCCTTCCTGATTGACTCTCTCCTGTCTGCCAGCGTTTAAGCTGGAAGCTCCTTGGGGCAGGGGTTTGTTCTTTTTTCTTGTGTGAAGGGTCCCATATATTCGAGGATGCTGAAGACATGATTTATTTTTAAAGAACCTTTTAAATTTGGCTGAGGGCAGAATGCTAACCTGGAGTGAGGCCAGCAAAGTTTGGCCGGTACAAGGGACACTGTCAAGTACATTTGGACCCCTCTCGAAGTCAGCACACAGACGTGCGCCATCCTCCATGACTCTGAGAGTGGTCCAAACACACTTTACGGTGTCCCTTGTGCCAGACAAACTTCGCTGGCCTAACTCCAGGTTTGGACTGCACCCCGAGTGTCCTTGGAGGCCAACCTTGGACTCCATCAGCTATTTACCCGAGTCAGGCTGCAATCCTAGCCACACTTACCTGGGAGTAAGCCCCAATGACTATAATGGGACTTACTTCTGAGTAGGCATGCCTAGGATTGGAAGCCTCGTTCAACACAGTAGGAAATACTTCCAAGTAAGCACAGGCAGTGTTTGCCGATAGCAATTATTCTGTCCGTTTTTAAGAGCCCAGCTTTCCCTCTCACCCTTGGCTGCCAAGCCGAGCTTCGCGTCCTGTTCTTACCGAGCAATGCGGGCACACAAAGCCACTCATGTTCTCCACAATCCCGAGGACCGGCAACCCCGTCTTCTTGCAGAACGTCAGCTCCCGCCTCACATCTCCCACGGCCACTGCCTGCAGCAGGAGAACAGCACAGCCTTGCACCGATGCGAACACTGACTGACAAAACACCTTACAAGAAATACACAAATCCCCAAAACGAAACCATCCCATATATAGTTGCAATTTAAAAACAACAACAGTATAATACCACACAGCCTTCTGGAATAAAATGGCTTGCGAAAGGAGGAAAGTTTTGGGCAAGAAAGGAAGCCCAGCACTTCTCCTTCAGGAATTCAGGTGGGGCAGGTGACAAGCGTGGCCAAATTGCAGCACAATCATAACCTGGAGTTAGGCCGGCACAGTTAGGCCAGCAAAGTCTGGCCGGCACAAGGGACACTATACGTTTGGACCCCTCTTGGAGTCAGAGAGGCCAGCACACAGACGTGCATCATCCTCCCTGACTCCAAGAGCGGTCCAAATGCACTTTACGGTGTCCCTTGTGCTGGCCAAACTTTGCTGGCCTCACTGTGCCGGCCCAACTCCAGGTGAGGATGGCACCCTTAGACAGTTGCCTTAGCAGAAGCCGGCAGGGGATGCCCAGCTGTGCCTGCCCATTCACCTCCACTGCTTCCATCGCTTGGACTAAAGGAAAACGAAGCAGAGCAGCAGGTGTGGAGGAGAACACAGCGCTGGGCTTGGAGTAGAACATGAGGCCCGATTCCCAGTTGGCAGACTGAAGCTAAAGGCACATCCCAGTCCGAGAACTGTCAGGGCTTGGAACAAGAGCACCCCCTGGTGCCAGCACACTGCAAGAGCAGAAGGGTTTGGGAAATGGTGCTAAGTGGTCTTTAACTGGTAGTCAGGGACCCCAACTGAGCTGCACCTTCACCGCCATTTTTGTTCAGAGCAAAACCCACTTGGTTCCCTAAAACCCACTCGGACGTTGGGACTGCTGTAAGTGCCGGTGGGGGCAGAGACGGGGGCTGGAAGCCAACAGCACCACAGCTGTCATGGTGCTGTGGGCACCCCGGGTGTTCTCACCTCATGGGGGGGGGTGTCACGCTAGTCTCTGGCAAGGTCTGGGAGGCCCGCAGTCCCCACCCTGATGATGTGAGAGGAGGAAGTGCTCTGCATGAGAAAAAGGGGCTTTTTGTGTAGTCGGGGAGACTCGCAGAGGGGGCTGTGGGTCTCCCAGACCTTGCCAGAGGCCAGCATGACCACCACCACCACCCCCGACGAAGTGCTACTTGTGCTAACCGCTTGGTTGTTTTTGTTAGCGTTGATGCCCCTCCAGACCAAGCACCGCACAAACAGGCGACGCAGGTCTTGCTCTCTGCTCCTGATGAGGAAAGGCAGTACAGACATACACACAGTGAAACCTAAGAACAGCCAACCAGCACGTACCTGAGGGGTCGTGACAAGAATGGCCCCCAGAGGCTTGTAGGGCCGAAGGGATTCCACTGTGGAAATGTGCTCGTCGGATGTCCCAGGGGGGGTGTCCACAATCAAGAAGTCAAGTTCTCCCCAGGCCACGTCGGAGACAAACTGCTTGATCAAGGCTGTTAAAAACCACAGAGCAGAAATCATTTTTTGTTTGGGGAGGGGACACAGACACAGGAGCCCTTAAGAATGCCTCCATCTGCAGATGTCACATCCCGTTCCCAATCAATTTCAGTCCCTGTGCCCTTCTCCTGTTCAGCTGCCAGCAGTACATTAAAAGAGAGTGGACACTCACTAAAATTGAGCGTTGGGAGAGTTAGAACGGGTAAAAGGAAATACTTTTTTACCCAGCGGGTAATTAAGCTGTGGAACCCCTTGCCACAGGAGGTGGTGACGGCATCCAGCCTAGGAGCCTTTAAAAGGGGATTGGACAGATTTCTGGAGGAATAAGTCCATCGCAGGCTACAGGCCATGATGGGTGGTGCCTATTCTGGAATGAATCAGGACAGAAGCTCTCCCCCAATACAGTATACACACGAGAACCACCACTTAAAAGGGGCCTCTTTGCCAATCTAATAGCAATCACATGATTGCCTGTATTGGCTTTGGAGTGGCTCCTCCTCACTCCCGGCTTCCAAGAACGCCAGCCTGTGCCCGGCTGGGGAGGGGGGCACAAGTTAAGGTTTAGCGCATGCGGGTTCAGGATATTTTTCTTGAGATCATCAAGGGCCCACTCCAACACGCCATTCTGTGCTGACAGTCTGGCTCCTTTACAAAAGCAAGAGCCTCTCTATTTAAAAACGAAGGCCCTGGCCTCTGACTCCAAGAGTGGTCCAAACATGCTTTACAGTGTCCCTTGTGCCGGCCAAACTCTGCTGGCCTAACTGTGCCGTCCTAACTCCAGGTTAGGATTATGTCCCCAGTGTCATAAAGCTGAGCCCCGATAGACAGACGCAAACACGCACCTACCGTTTTTCTTTGGCCCTCTCCAGATCACGGCATCGTCCGGCTTCTCCAGGAGGAAGCCGATGGACATGAGGGAGATGCTTTTGTCTTGGTCCACAAAAACCGGCACCCAGCCGCTATCACATTGGTGGACATCCTGGTCCCGCACATTGAGCATGTGAGGGATGCTGGGGCCACAGAGGTCCACGTCCAGGATCCCGACCTGCATTTGGACCAAAACGGGAGGTCGTTGCAGGAAAACCATTCTGCGAGGCCAGCAGACAAATTTGGCTCTGGACACAGCCAGTTTTAAACCCAGTCACCTCAGGCTTTCAGTGGACCCCTTCCAGGGACACAGCAGCCGCGCGACTCCAAAGCTTTTCAATGGAAACAGACAGACAAGACTTGCTGCTGATAGGACAGGCTCAGGGCTGTCGCAGTGGGGAGCTGGTAAACAGCTTCACGTCGAATCACTCATAAGAACGTACGACGAGCCCTGCCGGATCAGGCCAAAGGCCCATCTAGTCCAGCTTCCTGTGTCTCACAGTGGCCCACCAGGTGCCTCACGGAGCACATGAGACAACAAGACGCCTGCATCCTGCTGCATCTCCCTAGCACCTGGCATTCCGAGGCAGCCTACATCTGAAACCAGGAGGTTGCACATACCCATCACTGCCTATAGCGTGGGACGGACCTTTCCTCCATGAATCTGTCCAACCCCCTTTTCAAGGCACCCAGGCCAGACGCCATCGCCACCTCACGCGGCAAGGAGCTTGGCCTGATCCAGCAGGGCTCTTCTTCTTACGGCAACGCACAAAGGCACACAAGGTCAGCTTTGAACTCAAGCGTCGGTCAGGCTCTGCCTTTGGGCCTTCTGCAGGACCCTTTTACCTGCACGAAAGGAAAGTGGGTCTGGGGTGCTGCAGCTGGAGGAAGCCTTTCCCTTGGGGACCGGCACGTGCTGCCTCTCTGCCCAAAACACGCTCAGGCTCAGGCTCCTCGCCAGGTGAGCGCTAAGCCGCTCTGAGTCATCTGGGAGCAGGGCAGTGATGAGTTGTGACAAGCGGCAGCGCACCAGGCATGGCCAGGAGGCAGCAAGGCAGGCTGCTGCTAGACAGGTGCCGTTCTCCCAGCTATGATGACTCACCCCGGGCACCCCAGGCTGCTCCCGTCCTCTCTGCTCCTGCCTTCCTCCACCGCTCTTGTGTTTTGAAAGAGAGCAGTAGGAGGAGCAAAGGAAGCCCCACCTCCCCTTCCTTTTCGGAATCCTCCTTGGGAAATGGGTTGGGGCTCCTCCCGGTTTCCGGCTCTGCTCTACTTCAAAGCCTAGAGCAGCAAAACAAGGAGGAAGAGGAGCAAGGCGACGACTGGGCTGGACCTCAGCATAAGGGGCAGAGTGCGGCATGGCTACCTTGGCTCATAAAAACACAAGAACAGCCTTGCTGGATCAGGCCACCTAGTCCAGCTTCCTGGATCTCACAGTGGCTCACCCAATGCCTCAGGGAGGAGCACACAAGATAACCAGGTACTTGTATCATAACCACCATCACCCCTTCACAAGTCCATCCCATGGAGTTTTGTACTGCGGGGAAGGGGGGAAATTTGGGGACAGGGGAAGCTATAAAGTTGTAGGCAGCTGAAGGACCATGTCTCTTGCTGGCTCTGGCCTCTGAAAATGTCACAAACATTCAAGAGCAGGTGAGGTTTTTATTCTCTTAGGAAAGAGGAGGGACCAATTCTAATTGCCTATTCCTCTGCATGTTTACCCAGCAGGAAATCCCACTAGGTTTTATGGGGTTTAGTCCCGTGTAAGTGCTCACTGGAATGCAGCCTGAATTGTCTACAGGCCAACGAACTTGGCATCAGTGGGTAACTTGCAATGGGGCACATTTCTTGTTCCGGATGACGTGAGGGGGCAACTGGCTTGAGATGACTCAGGGAACAATCCAAACCTGGAGTTAGGCCGGCACAGTTAGGCCAGCAAAGTTTGACTGGCACAAGGGACGCCATAAAGCGCATTTGGACCACTCTCGGAGTCAGGGAGAATCATGCGCATGCCTGTGTGCTGGCCTCTCTGTTTCCGGGAGTGGTCCAAACATACTTTACGGTGGACCTTGTGCCGGCCAAACTTTGCTGGCCTAACTCCAGACTAGGATTGCGCCCTCAATATGAGTCCTGGCTCAGGCAGCCCAGGGAGCCCAGGTCTAAGTCAACGCGACGGCACTCCACAATGCAACGGCACCTACCTTTTTGCCAGCCTGACGCAGCGCCAACGCCAGCTCGGTGGAGATGGTGCTCTTCCCCACACCTCCTTTCCCTGAAAGCACCAGAACGATGTGCTGGACCCCAGCCAGGTTGCCCCTCTCTGGAAGGCACAAGAGGACCAGAGTGAGACACGGCGAAGCATCACAGCGCAGTGGAAACAGGCACAAACTGAAGGGGGTTAGGAGAGGCAGACCACTGAGGGATCCAGCTCGGGAATCCAATATTGCCTGGCAGTGGCTCCCCGAGGTTTCGGACTGGTCCTTGCCAGCCCCGGCTGAAAATGCCAGGACCTTTCTGCACACATGTGCCCTTGCCTTGAAAAACAGGTCAGCAATGAGCACAGCATCCACCTGAACCCTGGGGGAGGAGGGACCCCTATCCTTTGAGGAGAGAAACACAAAGGGATATCATGGATTTTGCAACACAGAATTTGGAGGACTTCTTTGGAGGACTTCAGCAGCAACCTTCTTCTCCCAGGATTTCACCAATAGCCTTGGCAGAGTATCACGTGCGGAATTTGGGAAGAGGAATTTTAGGGATATGGGTATGCCCCAGTATTCATTGATTCAGTTTGGCCAGCACAAGGGACACCGTCAGGTACGTTTGGACCACTCTCGGAGTCAGACAGGCCAGCACACAGACAAGGGCCATCTTCCCAGAGTGGTCCAAACACGCTTTACGGTGGCCCTGGTGCCGGCCAAACTGGCCTAACTGTGCCAGCCTAACTCCAGGTCAGGACTGCGCTCTTTATTTCAAAAAAAGAAGAGCCCTTCTGAACTATTGTTATGATCCACCAGCATCCTGTTTGCAACAGTGACCTGCCAACGGCCTCTGGGAACCTCCCAAGCAGCGCACGAAGGTACACATTAGCCCAATCCTGTTAAAACCCTGAGGACTCCGGGGTTCAGTGAACCTCCAGTGAAGCCACAGTGGACCAGCTTGACTGTACCCAGTGGGAAAGTCTGGCGCTAAGCTTTGCAGCCCAGAGATGCTGTGAAGGTCATTTGCGTGCCGCACACAGGGAAACTGAGTGGATAAAAAGACCAAGATCCCTTCCGTTGGCAGCATAATAATAATAATATTTATATTTATATACCGCCTTTCTTTGGTCATTAGATTGCTCCTCTGACTTTAATTCAAGGCGGTTTACATAGGCAGGCTTTATTTTTCTAACCCCCCAAGAGGTTTTCAAGAACCTCTTTAGATTTTTCTAAACCCCCAAGAGGTTTTCAAGAACTGTCTTTCAAGAACTACAACATACAGATGGAACTTTCGTGGTCTAGTGCCACAACAAAACTGCTGAGCTGCTCTAGTCTAGGCTGATAGACCAGATTCTATCACAGTTTGGCAGGCACAAGGGACACTGTAAAGCATGTTTGGACCACTCTCAGAGTCAGAGAGGAAGGCGCACATCTGTGTGCTGGCCTCTGTGACTCCAAGAGTGGTCCAAATATACTTCACGGTATCTCTTGTGCCGGCCAAACTATGCCGGCCTAACTCCAGGTTAGGATTGTGCCCCGGTTCCCACTCTCTTCTCCTTTCTACCTGTGGCCAATAGACAGCATGTCCTTTTAAAACTCCCTCCCTGGCATTTCTTCCCGTTTTTATTGACCCATCTACTTTTCTGAGGAAAGCTTGAGCTTGCCTTTTGCCACCCAGAGTGTACCTTGAGCAGTTCGGGCTACCGTTCCAGATGCCCAATGGGTTTTGGCAGCAAGCCAGAACTTCCCAAGTTTGAATCTTTTGCTTTGAATTCCCCCACCAAAACATTACTTGAACCAGATGGAAAAGACAGTAGACACAGCTTGCGAGAGGGGGAAGGAATCCAACAACTGTGCGGACAAACCAACGACAGGTGAAAATATCAAGCTGAAAAGATGATCAGACAACCATCAAAACCACAACAAAACACCACAACCAGGTGATGACGGCAATACTGAAGGCTCGTACTTCCAAGCCGGAGCCAAAGTTGTCTGCCCTGAACACAGAAGTCATCCAATTATATTTGCCTTCACTAAATGCTTAATGCATGAGTTCCCACGTACAGACCAAAAGCCCACTATGAATTGCAAATTTATTAGAGCAGCCAGCATATTTTTTCCCCCATTCAAATGAGCAAGTAGCTCAGTTATCACCACAACACTTGCACTAGTAAATGTGGCCGCTTTGTGGCCCAGGGAAGGAGATCTTCATTCCAAGGGAAGAGGCTGATTTGAATTCCAAGACACCTCAGTCACCTAGTCGGAAAGACATCCAGGATGTCACGCTCTGGGAACGTAAACACAGCTATTACTCGATCACGGTCCCAGGACAAAAAGGGTGAATGAGTCGGGAGAAGCTGAGTCATGAAGGAATTTCCTGCAGCCTCAACACAGGCAGGTGGACGAAACGTCTTCATCCTTGGAGGAAGACAGTGGAGTTTTAGGAGCAAAAGATACCAACCATCTCCTGGGCAGAGAAGCGTGGATGTTTGGAAAGAGATCGGAAGATGGAGCTTGAGGGAAAAGGCTCTTGGAACAAAACTGGGGAGCAAAACAAGTTGAGCGGGAAAAGTCAGAACACTGCGATGGAGACAAAAGCTCCCGTGAGCCTGGCCGACATCATCAGGAAGTCAACAAAAGGTAACATTACAATGAGCTCTTCTCCTATCTGCCGTTCAAATCATTCGAACCAAAGACCTCTGGGCAGGCTTCAGCCTAATTTTCAGTCTGCTATCTTGCTGCTTTTTGAAAGGTGTCCGCTGTCACCCACAAATGTGATGCCCCTGGTGGCAATGCATTCTCTGAACTGTGTATGGGCAGGAGAGGAGGGCTTGGGAGGTGAAGCAGGAGCGTGACTGATAAAATCACTACGGCCACTTGCAGCTTTTGCCGTAGTACAAGAAATGGGACTCCAAAATTAGCAGTCAGAGGGTGCTGGCTCTCCAGCATAAATCCATGCGATGAATTGGCAGGTATGGAAATAAATGCAAACAGCATTAACAGCCACGCCATGACTGTATATAGCCTTTTATGAGCCTTAATTATGGCAACAAGGTAATGAATTGTGAATAAAAGTGGCGACGGATATATTATGACAGCTTGGGCTGCCGTTCCAGCTGCCCAATGGGTGCAGCAAAGGGTTTCGGCAGCAAGCCAGAACGTCCCTGGTTTGAATATCACCTCTGCCATGAACTCGGTAAGGGCTCAATCCTGACGCCACTATCACAACGCTGCTGATGAAACATGCTTTACGCTGCTGAATTCAATACCCCCTCCTCCTCCGCTTCACAAATGGCAGGTGCAGATCCAAGCAGACCCATTGCCACTGGCTGTTTTCTATCCGGGGTAAGAGAGCACATGTTCCCTTGGCGCCACTGTTCTTCCAGGTGCTGCTGGGGCTTAGAATTGGGCTGCCAATGGCCTTAGGCAAGTCGCTTCCACTAGCCTCAGTCTTATATCTGCAATATGGGAATGTTAATCTTACAGCACTATTGTACGGGTTCCGGCACTTTTCACACTCAAAAAGCGCTTTACAAATTCCGATTGCTTATTATTTCCCATAGCAAGAATTACTGGCTGTTATATTTCATTCCTCTTACTTCGTGCCTTAATATGCCATGTATCTAGTGCAGCTCACATGGTCATCCAGTAATAGTCCTTGCAGCAAAGAGAGAATCAGAAGCGCAAACTTCCCAGCTTGGCTTCTTAACCACTAAGCCATGCCATCTGAAATCCCATGCCCACATTTTCAAATTAGCCGGGTCCAGTGACCCATTTATCAGTCAACTGTCAACTCTGTAATGTCAATGATTTCTAAGGGACTAATTCAGGCACTGCTTTCACACTCAAGATTGGGCCTGCTGCTGATTGTGCATGCAAATTCTAAAAAAAAAAATTGCACATGCACACCTCACCTTCACATCCTTGCCCTTCCCCAAATGCTTAGGAAAGCAGCTTGGAGAAAGAAGGCAAGGAAAGGGAGACACAGTGATCTGCCCCTTCTCTGGAGCTCCTACCTCTGTATCATTTCTTCCACTTTAAAACATTTTACCACTGGCACATAAGAATGGCACAGGGGAAGAAGATGGTGAGCCAGAGCTCCAGGTAAGGGGGGGGGAATCACCTTGCTTCTTGCCTGCTTCCACCAGCTATTTTGCTATGCAGCTGGAGATAGACCAGGAAGAAGGCAGCAGAAGCAGTCATTCCCTGAGCAGAAAGGGCACCCCAGTTCCTTTTCCAATTTGGTGAGTGGGAGAAGGAAGAACAGTGAAGGTGCTGCTTGCCCACCTGCTGCCTGAGGCAACTGCCTCAATTAGCTCCATGGATGGGCCGGCCCTGGAAGAGATCCAGAAGCTTCTAGCAAAAAAGCCTGTTCATCGGCCACATGGCTGAACTACCATTAACCCTAGCCACGTGAATGATTCCAACCGCATCCTTACCCACAAGTAGCTGGCGCACAGGCCAACAAAAGCCATGCGTTGAATAAGCATAACGAAGGAGAGACAATAACAGCATTCAGGGAGATGGGAAAGGTGTGCTAAATGAGTACAGAGAGGGGAAAAAATGATTCTTGCGTAAACAAAAATCCTTTCAGATGTTACCTCAATCAGGCACAGTAATAACAACAACAGATACTAAGAACAGGTCTCCACACTGACATGCTGCTCTGCCCCTTAAGAACATAGCCTTGCTGGATCAGGCCAAAGGCCAATCTAGTCCAGCTTCCTGTATCTCACAGTGGCTCGCCAGATGCTTCAGGGAACACACAGACAACAATATGCCTGCATCTAGCATTCTGAAGTAGCTTACTACTAACGTAAGGAGGTTGCACCACCCATCATGGCCTATAGTCCACGATGGAACTTTCCTCCAAAAATCTGTCCAATCCCTACATCTAAAACCAGGAGGTTGCACATACCTATCACTGCCTATAGCATGCGATGGACTTTTCCTCCATGAATCTGACCAATCCCCTTTTAAAGGCACCTAGGCCAGACACCATTGCCACCTCATGTGGCAAGGAGTTCCACAGATTAATTATCCTCTGGGTAAAAAAGTGTTTCCTTTAATTCTTTTGAATTATTTTAACTTTGTCACCTTTTAACACCTGGAGCGCTTCCTCTCATTTACTCATAGTGTTATTATCTTGTTTTTCCTCCATCTCTTTGATTGCCACCTTGAACATAGAAAACTGCCTTTGACCAAAAGCAGTCCATTGGCACATTTTAGTTCAGTGCTGCCTATACTAACTGCGGAGGCGCTCTAGGATTACGGGCAAGGGTGTTTCCTAGCCCGACCTCAGAAGTGCAGAAACTGAACTCAGAACCATGCATATACAAAGCAGGGGCTCGACCAGTGAGCTATCCCCAAATTAGAGTATGGCATAGTGCGCAGAGTCTTGGACTATGACCAGGAAGGCCCAGGTTCAACTTCTCAGCCACAGAGTTCACTAGGTCAGGTTGCTGGGAGGAGCGGCCTGGAGGCCTGGCTGGGGCATTGGCAAAAATGACAGAGCATCTGCTTTGCAGGTAGAAGATCCCAGGTGTGATCCTTGACACCTTCCCCAGGTAGGGCAGAAGAAAAATTCCTGCTTGAAAGCTTAAAGAGTTGCCACATGTCAGCATGGACAGTACTGAGCTAGGCAGACTAATGCTCTGACTCAACAGAAGACTGCTTCCTATGTAGAGAAGCTGCTTTGCATGCAGAGTGCCATCCCTAGAATCAGCTCTGGATATAGCTGGGAAAAACCCCTGTCTGAAACCTGGAAGAGCAGCTGCCTGTCAGCGTCAACAACAATACTGAGTAATGAGATGAGCTCTGCAATCTGTAGCCTCTTCTGTTTCCAAGCCTAGACTGGGTCACCCAGGCACACAAAGCTCTCGCACTGAGGAGCAGCCTGGCCAGGTGGGCCTTCTACCCGTGACGTCATGGTGCTCTGCTCTGACGTCACCAGCTGACCCTGGGCCAAGCACTCTGCCTGCAGCCTCTACCACCTCGCAATGTTATTTTGGGCATGAGAGTAGAACGAGTAACCTCAGTGTAGCTTCGGAGGGCAGCAAAATGTAGGAGATGAATACATGCACTGAGCAGAAATTCAACAGGTGAGTATTTGTCAATGAGAGGAGGCTTCACCTGTTGAGTGTCTTCCTGCCTCTCTGCCCTTATAGGCATAAAGACACCCCCCACCTTTAAATGCAGGCGGGCACCCAAATGGTACCCCACCCACTGCCGCGTGCCACTCACCCGCCGCCACCTCCTCCATGTTGCCTCCAGCCACCCTAGCCGCTTCCGCTTCCGCTCCAACCGCCCACCCGTGACTGACAGAAATCGCGACCAATGAGAGGGCAGGTGACGTGGAGATGATGTGCCCGCCTCCTTTGTCACTATGGGACAAATATTTATTTTTCCTTCCCTGGCACCCACTCGCCTTTCCAGGTCACTCATCACGTTTTCCGTTTTTAATTTCGTGAAATAATTAGTTAAAGGAAAATAAAGCTCACGTGATCCAGGCGAGCCAATGAGGCCGAGGGAAAGGAGGCCGTTTTAGTCCCCCCCATCGTGACGCCTCAGCCGCCGAGGGGGGAACGGTGAGGAAGGGGTCTCGTGAGGAGAACCGACCAATCAGGTCGCGAGCGGTTGCTGGCGCAGCCTCTCCTTCGCCGGGAGGAGTGACGCAGTTGCGAAAGGGGCGCGCGCGCGCGAGGGATCGGGTCGGCCAATGGGCGCGGCCGAGGCGGGTGCGCGTAGCGTGGATTGTTTATGCCCCGCCTAGGAGCGGCGGAGGGAGGAGGGGAAGGTGAGGCCGTGCCGGGAGGGTCGCCGCCGTCGTGTCGCCGCGGAGGAAGGTGGGTTCGGGGGCGGCCCAGGCCTGAGCGAAATCCAGGGGGAATCGAGGCCGGGGCCTACCGGGCAGCTGGCCCTCATAGCGCCCCGAGCCAGGCACTGTGCGTGTGCACGCACTGACACGTGTACCTGGCTACACGCGTCTCCTAAACCGGACAGAGAGCACGCTGAGCATTAGGCGCTTCACGCCCCGCCTCTGTTGCTGTCAAACTCGGTGTTTGTATCCTTCAGGGATCCAATCTGGTGACTTTTTTTCCAGATGCATCGTGCACGCATATGTTGGGAATATAGATTTTTTTTTTAAGAATATAGATTTTTTATTTGAAAAGTTGTCTTACGCATATGTTGGGGTGTGTGCGTGCTACTCAATTTTCAGCTCGCCTTTACTCCAGGAAGGTTTACAAACCTCAAGGTGGTTTACAAAGCAATACAAAATACAGACTTTTTTTTTTTTTTTTAAAGATGCTAGTATAATAAATGCAGACCACAAAAAAAATTATGTTCATAATGTGGGCATATGTGTGGGTGTGTATGTATATGTGTGCACGTGAGCATGTATGATATGTGCAGATATTTTATGTCTAGCCAGGGATACACATTGTGGATATGTATCTAGTCTCTCTCTCTGAATATATGCATGAACCCCTGCAGTCACAGTACCGAGCATAGATCGATTTGTGTAGTTTTTTAAAAATTCATTTTGTCTTATAAGCTAGTTTCTAAATGTGTTTCAATATTCATACGCTGGAATGCATATACAGTACGTTTATGCATGCATATGAGTGAGTG
The DNA here is from genome assembly GCA_029204185.1 of Lerista edwardsae. Classification (NCBI taxonomy): domain Eukaryota; kingdom Metazoa; phylum Chordata; class Lepidosauria; order Squamata; family Scincidae; genus Lerista; species Lerista edwardsae. The sequence goes on from JAJKFI010000083.1 coordinate 2,108,994, forward strand.
TATTATGTGTGTATATTGAGTGTCTTGTGTTGTGATCTCTGTGTGTGTAGCATATGCACTGTATGTGCAGGGAGATAGATGTATTTACATACACACACAAGAGATGCACGTGAGTGCATAATTAGTGTAGATTTGCATATTGTGCGAGTAGTGCGTGTGTGGAGAAAGATACATCCACACACATGTCTACACACATGGCTGACTAAACAGAGAATGTATTGAAATGTGAAATGTTTCAACTTCAGCCTCAGTTAGTAACACAGTTGTGATTTGATCCAAGCCAAGATGATGACAAGCCAGAGAATGTTGGAGGTGGTATAGTAGGGAATAGAATGAGTGGGCTCTATCCCCAAGGAGCCTCTGTCCCCAAGGGCTCACAACCTCAAAAGAAAGTTTTAGAAATTTGTTAGCTCCTTTTGATCAACGGCCAGCAGACTACCGAGGAACTTTTGTTTGTTTTCCCTTTGTCTGGAGTTCAGGGTGCTGCGTTTGGGAGGGGGCTTCCAAGTGGTTCATCTCACTGATGAGACCAAAGCTTGCTTGGCATCAGTATGGCTCCAACACGTGCCCCCTCATGCCCCAGACCAGGCCAGTTTCTGGTGGACTCCAAGGCTTGCCTCTTGTAATGAAAGCTAGACTTGGTGGAGCATGGCCTCATCCAGCAAGGCACTATTACTCTTCTGTACAGCATTGGATTGAGATGTATTCCAATCTCTCAATAGCTGTGGCTTTCCTGGGAGTCTTTGATGCGTCCCTTATTATATGGGCACACTAAAAGGACATAAAGGATGAATGTAATTTCTGACCTTGCGTGAACGTGGCCAGTCTGTAAGTCAAGGCAATCTTGTGTCAGAAAGGAGATGATACAAAGTCAAGACAGCTTGGAGTGTGTGTTGCCACTTGTCATTGGTGACAGCTTGTCGTTACATTGCATGTGTGACTCTCCCTCTTTCCACCTGACCATGGAAGGGACAGTGTGTGTGTGTGTGTGAACAGAGGCTTCTTTGTTAAGGGGTTTTATATAGTACTGCTCTGAAATATTCTGCCTAGGGCTATGGCTTATGAAGCCGTAATTGATTTTTTTTGTTTAACGCTGTGGTTGCCTTACATGGTGCTTTTGGGTATTGAGCCTTGTGGGTTTCCTAAGTGAGAGGCTGGCATTTCCTCAGCTGTCTAGGACTGTAAGCTTGTGATGACAAAGTCCTCTGTGGTGTATGGGCATCACTATGGCTACAGCTGTCCTGATATCCCCTTAGAAGACCTAGAAAATAGCAGACCTGAATTATTATATTGTATATATGGATGCCATCCTTGTTTTTCAAATAAAACTACGCTGGTGTAACATACTAGTTTCTGTTCTTATTTACACTCTTTCCTTATGTCATATAGGGCATAAGCCCACAGTGGAAAGAAGATTATGAAGTATACACAGCTTAGTGCATTTTATAAATGTTATAGGTCAGTGGTTCCCCAAACTGTGGGTCGCAAGCCAATTTCAGGTGGGTCGCAAAGCACCTAGAGAAGCCATATTGAAAATATGGGAAGATGGGATGCTGAAAAGGAGGAGGGGTATGTAGTTTTCCTATGGGAAGGGATCTTGGGCCGACTGAGAAATCTACCTACGGGTCAGATTCTAAAGGCTCTTGCTGTCCTGAACAAACGTTTTCCCTCCCGCTTCCAGATTACTTCTCCAAAGACACTATGGCACGGCGTGTGCGCAACAGCAGAGCCTGGCACTATGTCCTGAGTGGGGTGCGCCGAGACACAGACTCGCGGGCGGCAGCGCTGGCCTCCGGAGCGCGTGGGTGGACGTACGACTCTGACGGGCAGGTAGGACTGCGTGTGGGTGCAGCCTCCAAAGCAAAGGAGCTGTTCCCCTTGGAATACCTCCTTCAGTTAAGACACAAGACTGCTGGAGTGCAATCACATGGGGGGGCAGGTTTGGACTGTGAATGCTGCCGCCTTCGATGGGAGGGGGTCGCATTTTTTCTACGTTTGCACAGCTTGGTGCACCTCTGCGTACTGGGAAGTCCCCCAAGTAGCAGAAACCACTGCAAGGCCCCCATTGTGTTTTGCAGGCTGGCAACCATGCTTGTTCTAACAAACTTGCTTAATTAGTATACGTGGTATGAATGAAGTGAATCTAGGCTTCCATGCAACACCTGCATAGAGATGGAATGGAGACTGGGACTGGTTTCTGCGCACTCCTCTGCAAAAGATGGCTCTAATCGGTGTTCCCTCCAGCAATTCCTACCGCTGCGTGGAGCCCTTCCGTGGGTGCGCAGCACGGGGGCACAGTCTCCAGCCGTTCGGCAACGACGTCACTATTCCTGGGTAGCGGAGCTGTACGGAGCCCGGCTTTCAGGCGCGCAGTGGCTCCTCCAATGGTTCTCTTCTTCTTTCCTCTGGCAGCACAGTGATTCTGATTCCGAGCCAGAGTTCCCTTCCCTTTCGCCATCCATCCCCACGGCGATCCCGGTTACTGGCGAGTCCTATTGCAATTGCGAAAACCAGAATGAAGCTCCGTACTGCACAAGCCTCCATGCCGTCCACCGCATCAAAGACTGCCAGTGTGGCGAAGATGATGAATGTGAGGAAGCCAGATTCCTGCTCTTGATTTTTTTCTTTCGTTCCCCGTTGCATGGGCTAGGGAACTCTAGATGAGAGGCCTAATTCTCTAAAGTGGTATTGGAAATGCGGAGAGGGGGGAAGGTTGAGGGAGCTGGACTATTTGTAGGGAACAGAACTTCACCATAGGAATTCTGCTGTAAGAATGTTGCCACTGAGCAGAACTCCCCAATATGTTCATGGCATGTTTATGACAAACCTCACCTCTAGGAAGTCGAATTGCTGCTTATGCGACAAGTGAAATTGAACTTCTTAGCGGTAGTCTAGTCCCGAATTGATTCTGATTATGGGTATGGTACAACTGTTGGGCTCAGGCACAGCGGATTATCAAGGCCATACACTGTTCTAACCGAAGTTCCCATGAGCTGTGTGTGTGTGTGTGTGTGTGAGAGAGAGAGAGATGGGGTCAATATTCTATCTAAGGGATCTGCCCTTGATATGTGGACCCCTTGGGCTGCTGTTTTGGACCCTAGTGGCATTTCTGACTTTATGGTGATGCTGTTGCACATCAGCCACCAGTTCTGAGCTGTGCAGTTGCACAGTTTAAAGGGACCATTGGTTGCAAGTACGTGACGGCCATTTTTCCCGCCTTCTCAGATTTTGACTGGGTGTGGGACGACCTAAACAAATCGACTGCGACGCTGTTGACGTGCGACAACCGCAAGGTGAACTTCCACATGGACTATAGCTGTGGCACTGCTGCCATCCGGGGGAACAAAGAGTTGGCGGAAGGGCAGCACTTCTGGGAAATCAAGATGACCTCGCCAGTCTATGGCACCGACATGGTACGTTGCGCAGAGATGCTTTGGAGCCTGCTTCTGGGGCTGAAGCGTCCCCAGGTGTAAGTAGTCCCCAAGTGCTTGATGCAAGTGTGGCCTGGCCTGGCTTGTTTATCTGAATTAACGGAGAGTGAACTCTTTCAGCTCAAGTAAGCTCAAAGATTTCTCCCACTTAAAGCAATTATTGACGCCTGTATCTCACTGCTGCACCAAGTAAATGTAACTGTGTTCGGCTGTCTGAAGTGAAAGGCTTTGAAGCTGTGCTCCAAATCTTGACAAGGGACACAATCAGTCAGCTGTTTGCAATAAGCAAAGCCTTGCCGTGCCAAATTCCCCTCGTATGCTTGGCCATTTGATGTCACATGGTCACTTGGTTTTTGTATGCCTCTCTCTTCTCCCCATCTAGATGGTGGGAATTGGAACATCAGAGGTGAATCTGGACAAGTACCGCCACACATTTTGCAGCCTCTTGGGCAAAGATGAAGACAGCTGGGGGCTTTCCTACACAGGTACTGGCCGCAAGGAATTATTTCCGGACTGTGAATGTTTGCTAAGAACTGAAGACAGGGGATCCCTGGGTGGTTCATGTACGTGCACAGCTGAGAGTGAGATCGCAACAAGAAATTTCCATATTCGTCATGAGTTGCACTTTACACCTTGCCAAAGTTGCTCAAACTCTCTCAACAGCTGAATTCTCTTAATCTCATCTATCAGACTGAGTTGTCTGTAAATGTTATGTGTTTGCTACAAGGTGATTATAACTTGGATGTTCTTGATCTAGCATTTCACTTTATAGAACTTGGTTCTACTTTTAAGTATCAATGCGTCCTAGTTTGTGTCAGGGTATACAAATCAATGCATCTTATATGTTCAGTTTTATGGTTTGAGGTTGGTGTCGGTACATCAGTTACAATTAGTGGTTAGTACCACTATTCCATTCTATCAGTTGGCCTTTCATTAGAGTAATTCCTGTTTCTATTTTGGAGGAAATGTAGGAGGGAGAAGGTAGTGAAGAGGTGGGCATGTTATCAGACTGTCCCAGTTATTGGATATTTTCTTGCATACCAGAGAATGGGATGGAACTTATAGGGTTGTTATAACTGACTGCCATTGATCTTTTTTTTTAGGGCTTCTCCATCACAAGGGTGACAGAGTCAACTTTTCGACAAGGTTTGGTCAAGGCTCCATTATTGGGGTGCACCTGGACACCTGGCACGGAACTCTGACCTTCTTCAAAAACAGAAAGTGTATAGGTAAGAGCACGAGCGCAGAGATGGCCTCAAACGAGCCAGATCTGTCTAGGATAAAAGCTGTGGTCTGCAGCTTTGAAGGAACAGAGAGCAGCTTCTGTCGTGTTTCTGTAAGTGAGTTCTCCTCACTCTGGTAAGTTACCTTCTGGCTTCAACCAGAAGGTAATCATTGAAAATCATACCATTCAAGAGTATGTATGGGGAAAATCCAAGGCAAAGACTCTCAAAAGCTTCTTTACTTTAGTCCCTTCTTCTTCAGTCCTAAGCCGTTCATGTGTATATTGGGAAGATGCCCAAGATTTATCTGCGCTTTCTTGCTGCTGCTGTTGAACGAGTCCTGAGAATCCTAAGGGTTAGCCTAACTGTTGGAGTACGCTTGTTTTGAAACAGCAGTACAGTGGGCTCGCCTTATCCTCAGGCTTGGCATCAGTCATGATTCGACTCTGCATGGGTGCTGAGCCCATGAGTGGAGGGCTTCAGAGACCACCCAGATCTGCCTTCCAGTTGCGTCTGGGAGGCTGCTGTGGGAGGCCACAGTTGCAGGGAGGTCACACGTGGCCTTCCTGTGCCTTGGAGGTTTCTGAAAGGCATGCCTGGGTTTTTGGCTCCCCCGCTCCAGAAAATCCACAGAATTGTGTGTGTGTGAGAGTGTGTGTGTGCACACACGCGCACGCGCGTCCTGGCACAGATCTTCCATGAATACTGAAAGCCTCACTTTACTTGGCTGAAATCTCGTGTGCCCTTGCTTCAGATGTTGGATATTTCACTGGCAACTCTCTTCTCCTGTACAGCATCTTAGGGATGACACAATTTGGTCTCTGGACAGTTTTCTTTGCTATGCACATAGCTAGAAAAAAAGTCTAGAATTGCACACCATCATCACCCTTGTTTCTGGCCTAAAACGGAACTGATTTTCCACTCTTAACTTCCACTACAATATATATACACACGAGATGGCCCATGGAAGCTTTCTGTTTTTAACCAGATGCTCTAGCCTGTCTTCCTTCATTAACCTGGGGCTTCTTCGTTGCTGTTTCCACGCAGGAGTTGCAGCCACCAAACTGCAAAACAAGAGATTCTACCCCATGGTGTGTTCGACAGCCGCCAAAAGCAGCATGAAAGTGATCCGCTCCTGCGCCAGCCACACGTCCCTGCAGTACCTCTGCTGCTACCGCCTCCGCCAGCTGCTTCCCGACTACGTGGACACGCTGGAGGCACTGCCCCTCCCGCCGGGACTCAAGCAAGTTCTGCACAACAAATTGGGCTGGGTGCTGAGCATGAACTGCAGCTCATTGCAGAGGTCTTCCTCCCCCTCCTCAGGAAACGACTCCGATAGCTCTTGCAGCTCAGATGCTGAAGCTTGTCAGCGGAAGAGATGCAGGAGGACATAACCTTTCCCTCCAAAAAAAACCAAACTGTCCTGTGGGATAAGGACTTCCTTGGCATCCTTTTGCGTGTTGTCTAAGCTGGCATCTGTCTTATAGAGGGCATCATGTTTTGAACTCAAGATTTCTTTGCCCTCGTTCAAGTCTGAGGACTACGTGCATCTTCTAATTTGGAAAAGATCTACAGAAGGCAAGTGACTCCTGCCACCTGATATTTTTGTTTGTCTCCCACACGTCGTAACGCTTTTCCGGAAGAGACTTGAATATCGGAAAGTAAGCCGCCAAACTGGATCATGAGCATTTCCTTCCAAAGACCAAGCAAATGACTCCAACCATAAAAGGAAAGAGCATGCGGGATGATCTTTGTGTTGGTTTGGCATCATCAGTTGATGCCCTTGATATTTGGGCACTGGGACAGCAACATGGAGGAGGAGGAATTGGAGAGAGAAGGGCTCCTATTTATCGTTTCAGTGCTTTGGAACTCAACAAGTTTGGGGAAAATATTTCTTGCTAGATTGTAAGTGATCGGATGTTGAGCCCTTGCGACTTCCTTACTTGCTTTGCATGTCTAACAGCTGTTTCTCCTGTATCAAACTGTATGGAACAAATTATTAAAATACAAACTGCGTTGATTAATGTAGAATGGAGACAGGAGCTTCACTATGAACTGGGGTTAGTTGTGTGTTGGGTGACCAGGTGGCGGAAGAAGAAAGGATGGGTTGGATTCTAAAGTATGACGGGCACACATCACTGCCTACTGTCATGCCTGGATTGAGCTTCAACTTGTATTCTCTTGCATCCATTAGCCCTTTGGCATGGCTGGAGCAAGTATTGGAATCAGTTTTGACCTGAAACAAACCTTGGAGACTTAGTACTGCACTAACAAACATCAGATTCAGTATAAATCCCCTTCATAGCTAATCAGCAATGCTACCGACTTTTTCCAGAGACCATCAATCAGTTTTGGCCAGAAGTCAGAATTTCTGCACGTTGTACAACTGAGGGTGGGAAACACCCAGTGGAAGGTAAACTACTGCTACCTGATCAGCCTGAGCTTCCATATATCCTCCTGACTCCATCTGATGACTTCTATAAAATGCAGGCATTTAGGAGCCATTTTAACAGATCTAGCAGTTTCCCTTCTCTCTCTTGTCTTTAACATCCAAACTGGTAAAAGGTTTTGGGTGGACTTGACAGTTTAAGAGGATATGTCTTTATTAGTCCAAACAAAGCCAGAAAGTGGGTTTGGATTTTTTTTTAAACAGGGTGACAGTTTTAATTTTGATTAAACAAAAGGGATAATAGATTTTTATAACAAAACTAATCATTGTTAGCATTTCTATTGTACTTGTTCTGTGCACAAAGGATCTTACATGTATTAACTTGAAGTTCAGATCCCCTCTCCCAAATGCTGACAGGGAGACATAAGGCAGGCAAGTTTTAAGGCCTGAAATTGACTTGTGCAAGCTCATTAGATTAACTCTTGTTTACACAGCACATGGTAAAGCCAGTTTATCCCTCCTTAGCTCTTAGTTAAAAGCCAATAGGTTAAGTTACTTCTCACTCTTCATAAATATATGTATCAAAATGCACCTGCACTAATACTGCTTCATATATCGCCGGTCACATTTTTCCCAAGTACAAGGATTTAACAATCAGCAGGGTTCAGTGATCAAATGTAGGCTAGATTAATACTCCTTGCCCACTTTAGAACACCTTGCACATAAGCAACTGCAGCTACAGGGCAAGATGACCTTCACTGAGCCTTTGTGTTGGACAGTGCACATGTGTGCATGCATCCTATGTATGTGTCGGTTCCACTGAGCTCCACAGAAGTTACTCCCAGGTAAGCACAGACTTGCACCTGTAGTCCTTCAACTCAACCAATGCAGATTTTTCATGTTTACCCAGCCGCCATTCTCTCCATCTTATTTCCCTTATGTTTAAATTGTAAGTTCCTTAGGGCAGAGCCCTTCTCTGCAGAGTGCCTACATGCAGAAATAATAATACAAAAGCATAGTCCTTGTTGTTGTTGTTGTTGTTGTTCAGTCGCTAAGTCGTGTCCGACTCTTCGCGACCCCATGGACCACAGCACGCCAGGCCTCCCTGTCCTCCACTAGCTTCCTGAGTTCGCCCAATTTCATATTCATTGCTTCGGTGACACTATCTAACCATCTCATCCTCTGTCGCCCCCTTCTCCTTTTGCCTTCAATCTTTCCCAGCATGAGGGTCTTTTCTAAAGAGTCCTCTCTTCTCATCAGGTGGCCAAAGTATTGGAGCTTCAGCTTCAGCATTTGTCCTTCCAGGGAGCAATCAGGCTTGACTTCCTGGAGAATTGACCGATTGGATCTCTTTGCAGTCCAGGGGACTCTCAAGAGTCTTCTCCAACACCATAATTCAAAAGCATCGATTCTTCGACGCTCTGCCTTTCTTATGGTCCAGCTCTCACAGCCATACATGGCTACTGGGAAAACCATCGCTTTGACTATGCGAACCTTTGTTGGCAGGGTGATGTCTCGGCTTTTGATTAAGCTATCTAGGTTCACCATAGCTTTCTTCCCAAGAAGTAAACGTCTTTTAATTTCATGGCTGCAGTCACCATCTGCGGTGATCTTGGAGCCCAGGAAAATAAAGTCTGTCACTGCTTCCATTTCTTCCCCTTCTATTTGCCAGGAAGTGATGGGAGTGGTTGCCATGATCTTAGTCTTTTTAATGTTGAGCTTCAAACCAATTTTGGCACTTTCCTCTTTCACCCTCATCAAAAGGTTCTTTAGGTCTTCCTCACTTTCTGCCAGTAGAGTGGTATCGTCTGCATATCTGAGATTGTTGATGTTTCTCCCAGCAATCTTGATTCCAGCTTGTGAGTCATCCAGCCCTACCTTCCTCATGATGTACTCTGCGTATAAGTTAAATAAGCAGGGTGACAGTATACAGCCTTGTCGTACTCCTTTCCCAATTTTAAACCAGTCGGTTGTTCCATGTCCAGTTCTAACTGTTGCTTCCTGACCCGCATAAAGGTTTCTCAGAAGGCAGATCAGGTGGTCTGGAACTCCCATCTCTTCAAGAACTTGCCACAGTTTGTTGTGATCCACACAATCAAAGGCTTTAGCATAATCAATGAAGCAGAGGTAGATGTTTTTCTGGAACTCTCTTGCTTTCTCCATGATCCAGCGAAGGTTGGCAATTTGATCTCTAGTTCCTCTGCCTCTTCGGAAACCAGCTTGTACATCTGGTAGTTCTCGATTCACATACTGCTGAAGCCTAGCTTGTAGTCCTTACCAGACAGTAACTTTTCAGACAGCCTTAAAGAAATGCTTCAGCGTAGCCATTTCGTGCAGGACAGGTCAACATAATATGAAAAGCACCATTTTCCAGGAAGCGCCCTAGTTTTCAGTTAACCAGGCCTATTAATTCGCCCAAAAGCAGAGAGAGGTCAACACTCTGACGCAAAGAGCAGCCTCCCTTGTAGTGCTTGTATGCATCAAAGTGGGCAAACCTCAGAAACCATTTGTGCAACAGCTATGGTGGAAGAAAGGGATAGCAAAACGCACTTTACTTGCAGAGTGATAGCTTAGTTTCCTTTAAACCGCAGCATGTTAGAGGGGGGTCCTTCTGATAAGGTATGGCTGGGTCTGCTCTGAGCTTCATTAGCAACCCAGCATGAGCTGCCAAAGTATTGTGGCTGGGTGGGTGGAAAGCCATCCTCTAAAGGTGACCAGATTCATAAGGGCTCCCCTCCAGGCATACCAATTACAGCAACCCCGGGTTACTGATAGCTATTGAGCTATTGAGCTGATTGTTGACAAGAGTCTGCCTTTACTTGGAGCAGAGAGTAAACGTCCGTGGTACGCCTTTTAAACAGCCCGTGAAGAAACCGAGACTCCAGCTTAAGAGTTCCGCCCGTGGTACTACTTTCCAAACGGTCCGTGCGGAAACCAGCACTTCCGCTCAAACGTTCCGCTCGAAGCTTCTATCTCCCTTCCCGTGGCGCAAACAGGCAGCGAACTGAGTGCTTGCTCATTGAACAACTGCAATAGCAACGCCAAGAAGCCTCGAGAGGGAAAGTCGACCGGGAATTAGGAAAAAGGGGAGGAACGGAGATGCGTGGGTTTTGTCTATATAATCTTTTTTGGGGGGGGGAGGAGTCGGTCCAGAAGGGAGCGGAAGTGTGGCTCACCGGAAGATTTAGAGAGTCGGACCGCCCGTGCTGGAGAAGCAGGAGCAGCGGATCGTTGTTGTGGATGACTGAAGGGTAGGAAAAGGCGTTTTCTCCTGCAAGTTGGAGCCTCCATAGACAAAGGCAGTCTAACTTTGGATATCAGTGACGTTTCTGCCTTGCTAGTAGGAAGGTAAGTAGGCTAGGTAGTAGGCATCCTGGAAGACCTTTGACTTTACCAACAGACACCTTGATTGATTGCATTTACATAAATACTGTATTCACTGATTGCAATTATATTCTGCTCTTCCTCTCAAGCAATTATATTCTGCCTTTCCTCTCATTGCTCCCCACCTTTATCCTCACAACCCTGTTAGGCTAAGGGAGCGTGACAGCACAATCCTAGGCATGCCTACTCAGTAGTAATTTCCTTAGTACACTTAGGGTGCAATCCTAAACTGGAATTAGGCCGGCATAAGCTAAGACAGCAAAGCTTGGCCAGCACAAGGGACACCGTAAAGTATGTTTGGACTGCTCTCGGAGTCAGAGAGGCCAGCACACGGACGTCCACCATCCTCCCTGACTCCGAGAGTAGTCCAAAAACGCTTTATGGTGGCCCTTGTGCCTGCCAAACTTTGCTGGTTTAGCTTATGCCGGCCTAACTCCAGTTTAGGATTGCGCTCACAAGATTGCAGTCTGAGAGGCTGGCCCAAAGATCACTCAGGCTCGGGGTGGGTGGGAAGCATCTTAGTATATCCCTAGTCCTGCTCTTCATTTTGCTGTTGCCTTTCCTTAGGCAGCCATGGCCCGCAGGAAGCTTCACCGTCCAATTGCAGCAATGGCCAAGAAGATCCGCGAGTATCGGGCCTTGAAGAACCGGCCGCGAGACTCGCAGCGCTACGCCCTGGACTACGAGACCATGACTCGCCCCTTCACTGGCAAGCGGCTGCCCATGCTGGCCTGGGAGGACGTGAGAACCGAGAACCGCCTTTTCACCCTGCTCTGCCGGTTGCACCATTTTGGCATTGGGCGCATGGTCACGAGGAAGTCCTGGTTGTGGGAGTTTGAAGAGCCCTGTTATTGGGTCATCACCAAAGTGAAGGTGGATTACACAGCTGAGGTGAGCACCCTTCTCTGGCAGGCAATGGGGAAAGGTAGCATTGGCACCTCCCAGGACATGCCCTTCCATCGAACCTCTTTGGATATATCTTCCCATGCAAATACCTCCCTTGTACATGGTGAGATTAAAAGTAGGTGTCTGGCTTGCATTCTTCATCCCTAGCCTTTAGCTGCATCACCTGTCAGGTGCCTGAAAGGAGAGATGTAGTACAGGCATCTTCAGCTTGTCAGGAGCTGGGTCCTAATTCAAACCCCATCCTGCAAAATGAGACCCAAGTGCAAGAGCCCAGTGAGAGCAAGGGGTGGGGTGAGCAAGTACACTTCCTCTTTCCCCCGCCCACATCCAACGGCAGCCAATCAGATGCACTGTTTGAATAACACTGGCCTAGAATAGTGGTTCTCAAACTGTATAGCACTGGGATCCACTTTTAAGAATGACAACCTGTCTGGGACTCACCAGAAATGATGTCCTGGCCAGAAGTGCCATCATTGTGACGCCAGAGCCTGCTGCTTTCCTGAGAGTGCAGCAATCAGTTGGGTTATTTCTCAGCCATTCTCCAATAGCAAAGGGAATCAGAAATTTTTAAAAAGCCTATATACAACCTTGACACGAGCAAAACAACCACATACCCATCCTCACAAAATTGGCTCACGATCCATTGGTGGGTCCTGATTTTCCTGCAAAACAGATTGCTGCTTTTCAAGGAAAAAAAAATATTTACTGACTGCTGGGATATTGAAACGGGGCAGAGGAAATTTACAGACTTGTATGGTAGGTTTCTGCCTGGAGACATAGAGCCCGAATGGCAACATAAGATTCTGCCCGGTGATATGAGTAAATGGTAACATAGAGATCTGCCCGGAGATAAGAGTTAAAATGGTAACATGTGAATTTGCCCAGAGACAGCAGAGAGTTTGCCTGGTGATAAGGTCATGTGATCGTGATGACTGGAGAGTATATAAAGACCAGGGATACAAGTTACCATTTAGTTTGGAGAGTTTGGGGTTTTTGGAGAGTTTAGAGGTTTAACTGTCAAGTGTTTAACTGTCAGTTACAGAGGGAGTTTGAAGTGTGTGTGCTTGAGAGAAGTCTTTTGGATGAGAGCTGAACATTGATTTATAGAAGCTATGTACAGAGTTTGCTGAAGTTGCTGAAACAGATGTAAAGTAGATTAACTACAATAATACAGAAGTTTTGTTAAAGAAGTCTCTGAGTTATTTCTTGTCAGTGATCATCGGTGTTGGAGCTCTGAGTAAACCACTCTGCAGGAGGAGAAGCAGCATATTCATATTTATATTATTTCCTCCATCATCTCAAAAAATATAACAGCACTGACCAAACAAATTCATGTGCTCTGTTGCAGAATATGGATCATGGAAAAGCTTGGGGATACCTGACATTCAGAGGTAAGGGAAATCTTGCTTTACACAAGCAGAGTTCTGACTTGGATAAAGTCCCAGCATAGGGGTGAAGACTTAAGAAGTAGATCACTGTCACAATGTTGTTTTTTAAGTGGGAATGTGAACATCACCGTGTAGCTTCCAGTGTGGAATTTTGTTTCATACCTTTCTCCTTTCTTACTAGGCAAGACAGAAAGTGAAGTGAAAGAAATTGACAAGATCATGTATCACGACTGGCGCATGGTGCCAAAGCACGAGGAGGAGGCCTTTAAGAAATTTACACCAGTGGAGGTGGAAACTGTCCGGTATGTTCTCTACCCACCACTGCTGCGGGCCATGATCCTTGCTCAGAGGGAGAAGGAAGGAAATCCTAATACAGAAGAACCCATGATTGATTTGGAGCGAAATGCTTTCTTCCCCAAGGACTGCTTTGAAAAGGCTAAGCAGCAAGCTGAAGGGACGCCGGTGTGAAGACCTAGGACCATGCTTTTGGTCCCCCAGTTTTTTGTATTTATGTTCATTTCCAATAAAATTAAACTTATAATTAAAATTATAAACTTAAAATTAAACAATTGTTTCACAAGTATCTTAAACAGGAAACACTCCTGTTATAATACTCGGACTTCAGTAATTTTGATCGGTTAAACTAGCAGTTCCTAAACATTTTCGACTGGCGGCTTCTTTGACTTAATGGGCCATCGGCCGCAGCTCCCTAGTAGTGCTACAATCCTATACCTTGTATAGAGCGGTGGGTTTTCACAAGGCTGCTGCTGCTTCCTTGGCTGGTTTCCACAGCTCAGCAGGGAGCACAGTTCATAGTTTGGGCATCGCTGGGTTAAACAATTTCATGGCCCAGCATGACTGAATCATGTCAGATATGTCAACTTGACAGTATTCCCCACATTTCACTTTCATTTGCCCCAGTCCTAGGCAGGCTTACTTCAAAGGAAGATGCTGTGACTTCAAGTGTGCTTAGTAGTCCACAGATGATAATGTCATCTCAGAAAGCATAATTGTTTCCAGCACATAACTATTAGCAACAACAAGATGGCTGCATCCCATTGCCACTCCCCTGCATCTGGCATTCTGAGGTCGCCTGCTTCTACAAGTTGCACCACCCATCATGGCCTGTAGCCTACAATGGACTTCTGCTCCAGAAATCTGTCTAATCCCCTTTTAAAGGTACCCAGGCCAGGTGCCATCACCACCTTCTGTGGCAAGGAGTTCCACAAATTACCAGCTGGGTAAAAAAAGGATTTCCTTTTATCCATTCTCACTCTCGCAACACTCAATTTTAGTGGATGTCCCCTGGGTCTGGTGTTGCATGTGAGAGAAAAGAGCATCCCTTTATCCATCCCATGCATAATTTTGTACATCATAATCATGTTCCCCCGTTAGGCACTTTTTTTCTAGACTCAGGATTGAACCTGTTACTTCCTACTCTTCAGATCAGGCTATTGCTCCATCTCTTGAGAGCTCCCATCAAAACCAAACAGGCATTATCTGCAGTCCAAATCCTTTCAACTGAGGCAAATGCTTAAACTTTCCTGAAATCCTGTCAACTAAGGAGCACCTCCTTAGTTTGTGCTCAGCTGCATTTCTAGGGTGGGGGGGCTTTGCTCTCCAAGCCGCGAATTGCTCTGGAGGTGAGGGGCCGCGTTACACAGGAGCTCAGGCTCCTGCAACACTTAGCATTTTGCCCCCTTATAGGAAAGCCACTGTTTCTGCTTACCCTCCATGCAGAAAAGCACTAGCCTTTTACTAGTACTACAGCCCTAGAAAAAAAGGCCCAACAACAATTGTACTTTCTGAGACTCTTAAGATCACAACAACTGTCAGAGAGTCTGTTGGTTGCCTTCTATCGAAGCTCTATAGAGAGCATTTTATCTTATTGCCTCTGTGTGTGGTTCATGAGCTGTACAGGGGTGGAGAAGAAGGCACTCCAAAGAGTGATAAAGAGGGCACAAAAGATCATTGGTTGCCCTCTTCCCTCACTGGAGGATTTGTATAACATGGGATGTAGTAGGAAGATACAAAAGATCTTGAGAGATTCTTCACATCCGGGACACTCGATGTTTGAAATCTTACCATCGGGAAGAAGATATAGAGTGTTGAAAGCTAGGACAAGCAGATTTAAATATAGTTTTTACCCAAGTGCTGTGATCAGGCTAAATGCAGAGCTCTGAATCTGGTGGTCTTAACAAATGTATACCTCATGGTTTTTAGTGTTGTTCTAATTGTTATTTGTATATGTTTTTTTTGGTGTTGTCCAGCTGTATGATGTGAAGAGCACCTCATTTCGTTGTTCTCATACCTTGAGGACAATGACAATAAATGTCTATCTATCTATCTATCTATCTGTCTATCTATCTATCTATCTATCTATCTACTAGCCTTTGTACTAGAACTAGGTCAAACTAGCCTTGCAGGTACTGTACCTGTTAATTCAGGGGGAGGCACTCTGCGCATGTACAAAAACTGTACACACTTTTTAAAAAATGGCTCATCTCCAGAGCTCATCACCGGCCATGAAAAGCGATCCTGAGAGTCTAAGCTCCGGGGGTGGTGGGACTAGATCAGCTTCTTTGCGCCCCCCCCCCCCAGTTTCCCTGGGCATGCAGCTTTTAACAGCTGCAAAAAATCCACAGTTGCAACCCTGAGTCTCCGTGCCAGGGAGAGAGGCGGAGAAAAAAAACCTGCTATTGATTTCTGCGTGCTGCAAAAAGGCTCCGGGGATCCTAGCCATAAATAAAACGGAAGTCTCCATCACAGGATCACATCACCAGCCCCCTTGTCCCCTCACCAAACAACACTCTAGGTATGCGCAAGAGCGCTCTCTCGGTCACAGGGTGCAGGGGGAGTACGTCACACTCGGGGGCGGAGCCTTTCTTCCACGTGCATCCCCCCCTCTTACATCAGCTTGCGCGTCCGCGGTAGACCTCCCTGCCTTGCGTGCGCGCCCCCGCCCGCCCTTTCCTTAGGTCTATGGGTCTTCCTGGGCGCATCTGCCGCTGTCCTCATCATGATCTTCCTCCTGGCTCTGTTTGCTACCATTTTCCAAACAGGTGAGTCTGGGAAATGTGCTCGGGGTGCTTTTCTGGGCGCGCCAAGGCTTGCAATCCTGCACCCCTGTTTTTTTCCGACTTCACGCTGCACCACCAGCCTTGTGCGGGGCTGTGTGGTCTCCCTGGAAACAACGCACTCCCCGGCCCCCACCCACCGCCGCTTTTTTCTGCTTGCCTTCTCTAGTCCGTCTCCCATCCAGAGTAACCTGATGTCATTACCGCAAAGGATGGCACAGCACCCCAAAATGTAGGACATTCCAGGGGAAAGAAAAAAAAAGTAAGATGTTACCAAATAAAAGCTAGAAACATTCATTTATATGGATTTTGGGGTGGTCTTGTCCTAAAAAAGGACAAGCAGCCCAAAAATGAAGGACAAACACACAAGCAAGGGATGGGGGCAGCCCCTCCTAAGGCAGGCAGCTCCTGTCTGTTTGGAAATGTAGGACATTTTCAAATTTACCCAGGACAGAAAGGCTGAAATGTGGGATGCGGAAAAAGAGGACACCTGGTTGTCCCTGTTTTAGGCGGAGTTATAGTTGTGCTCCAATTCTTGTCCAGGGAATTATTTGTTCCTGGAAACCCCCCCCCCCCTTAAACTACATTGGCAACCACTTGCAGACGGAAATGCATTCGTGTAAACTGAAACTGTGGGAACATTTACGCCCCCACTCACTCCTTTTCCAACGTCCTGGTTTGTCTGCATGCAAAAACGTGGATCGCGCCTGGCATGCTATTTTTATGATTTTGCACTGCAGCCCTTGTGAGCATTTTCCTCAAAGGCAGCGCTCAGGAGCGGATCAGGGTCTTCCATGGTAGAGCTGCGTGACTGCAGGAGATCAGATGAGGGTTTCTAGCTCCTCACCACTTAGCAGCAGCAAGCTTTTTACAACACCTGCCATAGCGGGCCTCATTCTAAATAATTAACTTCTCTTTTTGCTTCCATATTTAGCCATGAGTAAAAAGAGAAGTACTGATTAGTTGGCTTTAACCAGGTTTCTGCATGACATGCCCTGCCATCTGTGGAGATGTTGGTACATTCATGTACAGGCATGCCCCAGTGTCCACTGGGGTTCTGTTCCCCTGCTGATACCTGCCTCCATTTCCCTCCCATTGCTCTGTATCGGTGTTATTCAGACTGTGGGTCGGGACCCACTTGGTGGGACACAACTAATGTCAGGTGGGTTGCGGAAAACTGGGAGCAGCCATCTTGGAAACTGCAGAGCTTACTCTTGATATAACATATTCCTTTTGTGAGTGTTAAATGCTTGAATTTTCATGTGAGTTTTCTTAATTTTGTTTTTAGTTCAGGGCTTTTACATCATATTTTGTCCTCATCTTGCTTTCTGTCAGGGATGTTTCATGGTTGTGCAATTGCTGCAGTCCAGGAATGCCAGTCTGCATTCTAGGAGTCTCATTTGATTATGTCACACTGATGTCACGTCCTGCTTGATGATGTTACTTCCGGCGATGACATCACTTCCAGGTTAATGGCATCACTTCGGGTGGGTTCCAACATGGGCCATTCTGAAAAGTGGGTCCCAGTCTAAAAGAACCACTGCTCTATATGGTTTCCTTTGCATATTATCTAGTTTGCAACCCTCCCCCCCCCCTCTCTCTCTCTCTGTGTGTGTGTGTGTTTAATGGCCACATACCCAGAATGAAACACTAGCAATCAAACTGCCAGGACAGTACAGGGTGCAGCATGACATCCACACACAACTATCACAAACACCTTAAGTTCCAATGTTTCACAGTCAAGTATCTTAAAACTTCCAATGCCTGTAAAAACACCTCTTTCCCGTTCCCAGCCTACACAGGAGTAAACGAACGCACCTTCCTTGCCATCAAGCCGGACGGGGTTCAGCGACATCTTGTGGGCGACATCATCCGGCGCTTTGAGAAGAAGGGCTTCAAGCTGGTGGCCCTGAAGCTCATGCAGGTCAGAACACATTCGGGAAGCCTGGCTCAAACCCGGTCCTCTGCAGTGGTGTCATCTAAATGATTTAAGAACAGGTACTCACTTTTGATTGGCACGTGTCAGGACCCGCCCACCGGAAGTGACGTCATAAGCCAGAAGTGATGTCGTGGCAGGAAGTGACATGAAAAAAGCCCTTTTAGAGGCCTCAGATGATTTTAAACTGACCCAACAGTTGCAACAGTATTCCACAGCACCCCCAGAACATGTGAAGGAGGCCTGGCATCATGTTAAAACCCCAGAGCAACTCATTTTTCAGTGGCAAGGAAAGGAAAGGCTCTGCTCGCTGCCTGCCTGCCTGCCTGGCTCTGAGAACATGCAGGCAACTCAAACATGCAGGAAATTCAAATGTTGCAGAGGGCGGAGTCGACGAGTGGGCGGGCGAATGGGCGGGGCCAGCTATAATCCTAGAAACCGGTACTCGCATACCCCCACGTACCCCCTGCATGACATCACTGGTCCTCTGCCTAGCTTTGGAACCTCTTGGCCTACAGCAGGGGTCTCCAAACCTTTTAGCCGGAGGGCCGCTTCAAATATCTGGCACAGTGTCGATACGGCTGGAAAAAATAAATAAATAAAAGTAAATATAAAATGTAAATAAATCCATTAGAGGCGGAACTTGAATGAATGGGCTCAAAGTTCCAGGGTTCCTCCAAGCATCAACACATACATAATAGACTCCCATTCCCTTATCCCACAAGCAGCTGACTTAAATGTGCTGGAGTAAATATCTCAGAACCAGCAGATCACAGGAAACACCCAGAACATATTCGGAGAGCCTGGAAGGCCTCCCTGATCCTCAGAAAGCCAGCCAAGGCCTTCAGAGGGCCTAAAAATATCACATCTGCGTCTTTGGGATAACCAGTCAACGAAGATTTTCAGCCTCTCTGAATATTCAGGAGTTGCCTTGTTAGACCACCCAGGAGTGACAGACCACAGCCAGCCACCCCCAAGTGCAGGGAAGCCACACAGGTGCCCCTGGGCACCAAACCCAGAAGCGATGCATCCATGGGTGGGTGGATATTATGTATGTATGATTCCAGTGATGATTGTGACATGCATTTTGAACAGGCCTCGGAAGACTTGTTGAAGGAGCATTATATCGCCCTCCGTGACCGTCCTTTCTATGGCCGTCTAGTAAAATATATGAGCTCAGGACCTGTTGTGGCCATGGTAAGCATTAGGACCAGCAGTGAGCAACAGAAAAGGGGTTCTCAAACATTTTAGCACTGGGACCCACTTTTTAGAACGACAATCTGTCCAGGACCCACTAGAAGTGATGTCAGGGTCGAAAGTGCCATCATTGTGATGCCAGAGACTGCTGCTTCCCTGAGAATGCAGCAACCAGTTGGGTTATTTCTCAGTCGCTTTCCAATAGCAAAGTGAATCAGAAAAGAAAAAAGCCTATTTTCAACCTTGACACAAGCAAGATAATCACACGGCCTCCCCCTTTCCAGTTTCCCATATTTTCAATGATGGCTGCCCTAGGTGCTCCCCGACCCGCCTGAACTTGGCTCGCAACCCACCTAGTGGGTCCTGACCAGTGACGGGATCTACAAATGATCAGGGGGAATGCTGGGCGGGACTTCCGCTTGAGTGGCAGCCCGTCCATAGCGTTCCGCGGCTGCCCTGGCCTGGGGGGGGGCTCCTGCTCGCCGTGGGGGACAGGTGAGGGTCGCACCGGGTGCCTGGGCAAGCAGGGGGTGCGCTAACTGGGGGCAGCCCCCCCCCGAGGCCAGGACAGCTGCGGAAAGCTACAGACGGGTAGCCAATCACGCGGAAGCCCCGCCGAAGTCCCGCCCAGCGTTCCCCTTGATCATTTGTAGATCCCGTCGCTGGTCCTGACCCACTGTTTGAGAAACACTGCAATAGAAGATATAGGCAAGGCTGACTTTTTCCAGAAACTGACTGGGACAGCAGGTAGCAGATTAACAAGGGGTGTCTGCTCACCTTTGCTGCTTCTCTTTCCACTTCCTGGTTTAGTAAAGGAAGAGTGGAAGGGAGCAGGAAGTGTGGGGACAGGAGAGCAGTGAGTTTAAACTATCTTGAGTGATCGGAGACACTCTAGCCCACCACTCTCATTTCCACTTCTGCTCCACCTCCTTCTGCCTTTTCTAATTCAGGAAGCAGGATTCGGAGGAGGAGCAGCGGTGATGAGGGGTGCTCTACTAGCAAAGAAAGGGGCAGTGTTTGGCATCCACCTCAGGCAGTAGGAGGCCTTTGGGGCAGACCTAGATATAACGTGTACATGCTCTGACATGTAGGTTCCTCCTCCCATCTTTCAGAAGCTAATTGAAGGAGGGCCTGGGAAGCAATCAATACTGAGGCAATTTCTTGCAGGAATTCTTGTGGTGTTGATTATGGTATTCTTTCCTTCCATTCTGGGGTGACGGGGAGGGGGAGAAGCGTTGGGTAAAAGAAAAAGGTGGCTCTTTTTTTTGGCATGAGAGACAATACAAAGAAAGGAAATTTTTGCAAGCAGGAAAGCAAACCCCTCTCCCACCAATGCTGCCTGCAGCTGGAAGCACACTGCCTCTCAGATTGGCAAGGCATAGCAGTTGTTATTACCAGCCACTGTCCTCCATACATTTATGCAATTCTCTATTTAAAGCCATCCAAACTAGTGGCCATCACCACACCTTGTGGCAAGAAGTTCCACAGGCTAAACTACGTGCCTCCTTTAATTTGGAGGGCAGAAGATTTAGCCAAGAGGGATAATGCCTCCGTTTGCCTGAAGATAACAGCTGAAGATTGTGAGCTCGGGACTGCCGGAAGTCTCTGTGAGCGGCAGACCTTGCAAACTGTGGCTGATTAAAAGCTGAGTTCCAGCTGCCTCGTGGGAGGAGGAGTGTGCTGAAGTCAGCTGCGTCTCTGGTGGTAGCAGGGAAGCCTCTTATCAGCCAGCAGAAGACAGACGGGTGGCTAAGAAAGAAGGCTAAATCCAGAAAGAAAGATCTGTATGCGTGTTGTTCTTGAAAGATAGAACATTTCTGTAAATTGTAAAAATCCATTCGGGTTTGTGAATAAAAGTCTGCCTATGTAAACTGCCTTGAGTTACAGTCATTAGAGAAATCTAGTGATCTTAAGAGGCGGTATATAAATACATGTATTATTATTATTATTATTATTATTATTATTATTATTATTATTATTA
>JAJKFI010000083.1:2129915-2147065 GCA_029204185.1 Lerista edwardsae
TATTATTATTATTATTATTATTATTATTATTATTATTATTATTATTATTATTATTATTATTATTATTATTTGCCCTGAATCACCTGCCACTCAGTTTTATTGGAGGATTCCCTGGCTCTAGTGTTGTGGGGTGGGAAAGGGGGGGGAAACATACCTGGCTTCTGACAGTTGGCTCTTCCTTCCATCTTGTCACAGGTCTGGCAGGGATTGGAGGTGGTGAAAACAGCTCGCACAATGATCGGAGAAACAAACCCAGCCGATTCCAGGCCTGGAACTATTCGAGGAGATTTCTGCATTGAAGTCGGCAAGTGGGTGGAAAACTTTGGTTTGTTTTCGTTGACAGGACTCTCTCCTTGAGAGGCAGGGTGGCCATTATGTAGAGCAGCCATTTTCAACATCTGTGCATTTCATACACCCCTGAGTTTTACCCTTGACTTTTCCATGGTTCAGAGTGAATTCCACTATTTTTGGCTTAAAACCTGCCCTCAATTCATGCAAGATACTGTTTGGGTTGACCTTCAGCCTCTTGCTGTTGGGGGTGATCCAGCGTCCTCCTTTCAGTCCAGCAGGCAACTGAATCAGTTTTTTTCTTCCCCTTGGCCTACCAGGAACGTGATTCACGGCAGCGATTCAGTGGAAAGTGCCCGGCGAGAGATTTCACTCTGGTTTCAGGCCGACGAGTTGATGTGCTGGGACGACAGTATGGAGCACTGGATATATGAGTAAACGGAAGTCAAAAGACTAGCCCTTCGCGCTGTTGCTCAGTCCCCGTCCAAATCTGTCCATCGGATTTCAGCGGACTTTCATTTTGTTCTTTAATTTTGTAGGTGGGGTAAGGAGGAAGAGGATTCCGGGTCTGAAAAGCAGTTTGCATGACAGCTAGCAATTAACTCCCTCTCTCCTTCCCCCCCTTGTAGCATTGTAGCACAATATTATGGAGAAATCCCTTGAGCCACAAAGGCAATGTGGAAAATAGCAGGAATTACAATTTTATTACTCCAGACCCCTGGGCTGTATTTGAGATTCTAATTCTGTCTTCCCTTTTGGCCTAGAAAGTTTCTTCTCCCCCCCCCCATGTATTTCTCTAGCTAAAACTAGATCTCAAACGAGATGGGAAGACAGTGAGATATTTTACGAAGCCGCGGCTATAACCCGAGACATGGCTTCCAACTTGCCATATCTGAATCGTACAGCCACTGTGATCTTTAGTTTAGGCCCTTTCATCCAACCCAAGAGGAGCTTGCCTTGTCTGAAACGTCGGAATGTAAACCAGTGGTGTCTTCTTATCCCACTGCTCAAAAATGAATTTTGAGTCCTATGCAGAAGTCTGAGTCTAGTCACAGATTGCAGCCTAAGACGCTAAGCCTTGCAGACATAATACGCACAAGAGTAATCCCTTGGAAAGGAGGGGGAGAAAGCAGAAAGGCCTCGGCAGGGGATGAATTAATGAATAAGGACCCTTGTTGTGCTGCTGTTATCAGGGATTGTTATTAAGAATATTTATATACTGTTTTTGAGATCCATCATCCAGCTCGTTTACTATACGTTCACATAATTTCCCTGAGATCGTTTACAGCAATATGTACAGAATTTCTTTTTAATAATGGACTCGGCCTTTGCTTTTGTAAAATAAATTGTGGAAAAATGGCGGTCTTTTTTTTGCCCCCTGGGACTTCTTAAACATTACAAAATTGTAGACTGACTGATGGACTGTGTAGTTGAGGCTGAGGAATTGGGTGCTGGAGTATTGGATCTGGAACGTAAGAATATGAGAACAGCCCCACTGGATCAGGCCAAAGGCCCTTCTAGTCCAGCTTCCTGTATCTCACAGTGGCCCACTAAGTGTCTTAGTGAGCATACAAGGCAACAAGATGCCTGCATCTTGTTGCCACTCCCCTGTAGCTGGCATTATGAGGTAAAAAAAAAGAGAATTTGCTATCCTGTCTGTGGGGAGGGAGCTATAATAACTTGCAACCTAATCTGGGCTTTAGGTACGTAAGAAAGAGTCTTGCTGGATCAGGCCAAAGGCCCATCTAGTCCAGCTTCCTGTATCTCACAGTGGCCAACCAGATACCTGAGGAAACAGACAACAAGATTCCTGCATCCAGTTGCCACTCCCTTGTATCTGACATTCTGAGGTAAAATTCTGAGGTAAAAAAAAGAATTTGCTATCCTGTCTGTGGGGAGGGAGCTATAATAACCTGCAACCTAATCTGGGCTTTAGGTACGTAAGAAAGTGTCTCGCTGGATCAGGCCAAAGGCCCATCTAGTCCAGCTTCCTGTATCTCAGTGGCCAACCAGATACCTGAGGAAACAGACAACAAGATTCCTGCACCCAGTTGCCACTCCCTTGTATCTAACATTCTGAGGTAAAAAAAAGAGAATTTGCTATCCTGTCTGTGGGGAGGGAGCTGTAATAACTTGCAACCCAATCTGGGCCTTAAGAACGTAAGAAGAGCCCCACTGGATCAGGCCAAAGTCCCACCTAGTCCAGCTTCCTGCATCTCGCAGCAGCCCACCAGATGCCTCAAGGAACACACAAGACAACTAGATACCGGACCCTCATTGCCACTCCCCTGCATCTGGCATTCTAAGACACCTGGAAGGGTTTTCTCCCCCCCCTCCCCAGGAAGATTGCTGAAAGGATAAAGCAATAGGATGGTTCTGCAGTACCTACCCCCAAACCCCACCTTCAGCATGCCCGCCAATGCTCTCATATGCATGATGTTAATATGTTTTATTACATACAGAACAGATATGGTTCATCTTGTTTGATAGCATATAGGGAACAAAGCACAGGGAGATTTTATTTTTCATACAGCAATCTCTTTACATCTTCAGACCAAAACAGTGGAGTTCACAGGCCTTAAGACACTTTAAAAAAATCCTTTGTTTTATAACATACAAGTTAACTTTACATACATCACAGTGGAGGTGTGGTGGGGAGGTGTGTGTGTTTGTGTGTATAAGCCGCCTGGCCTTCACTTTGCTGCCAAGGAGCCACTGAAAACAGCAAGAGTGAATGACACCATGGCCCCTTAGCTACATTTCCCACCTCCCACGTGTGTTCTTCCACCCCATCTCTCTGAACATGTGCTTCTCTTTCAGGAAAACAAATGGTGAAATATGCACTTCTGGAATATGCATTGCAGAGTCGGCAAATGAGTGATTTCGGTTTTTTTGTCAGATGCTGGAGAATGGGGGCTGCAGGAAGATGAGCCGGTGTGACAAGTCGCCCCTCCCCTTCACATTTGTGTCGTGCTACCCTGTCTCTCTCATCTTTTTTTTAGCAAACTGGCAGATTGGCTTAAAATGGTGGCCCTTCTCCTTTTCCAAACTGCATGCGCCCCATCGAGGCCCTCCATGTCGGCGGCGTTTCGAGGAATCTTGGTGCTGTAGTGAAGCTACAGGGGGTGGGGTGATAAGTATTGCATGTAAGCAGCCCCCTCCCCACTCGCTGTCAGAGCCATTCTGGGCAGTGGCTGCTGTTGCTTACCAGAATGGCTCTGATGGCAGGCAAGTGCCTAAAATGATGCAGTGCCTGCAATACTTACCGCTACACTACTTAAATGGGTGTATCTGCCCACCCCCTCTCCTCCCCTTTAACACACTTTCCCTCCCCCATCTCTTCTGCTGTATGTTCCTCCTTCATGCCCCATAGTTCTTGCCCTCTTCCCACTCCAATACTATGGTCTTCCACCCACTGAAGAGAGCAAAATAGTGTCATCCCAGCTCTCTTTGTCATACGAGCTGAGAGGGCCCCGATTCACTCCTTCCTCCAGCAGGGAACAGAGTCAGGGCAAAATCCTAACCTGGAGTTAGGCCGGCAAAGTTTGGCAGGCACAAGGGTCACTGTAAAGCACGTTTGGATCACTCTCAGTAATGGAGGATGGTGCATGTCTGTGTGCTGGCCTCTCTGACTCCAGAAGTGGTCCAAACAGACTTGACGGTGCCCCTTGTGCTGGCCACACTTTGCTTTATTTACCTCATATTTACCTCAGAAATTTACCTCAGAATGCCAGATACAAGGGAGTGGCGTTTGGACCACTCTCGGAGTCAGGGAGGATGGCGCACGTCTGTGTGCTGGCCTGACTCTGAGAGTGGTCCAAACATACTTTACAGTGTCGCTTATACTGGCCAAACTGTGCTGGCCTAACTCCAGTCAGAGAGCCTAGAACATAGACGGGCACCATCCTCCCTGACCAAGAGTGGTCCAAACACGCTTTAAGGTGGCCCTTGTGCTGGCCTAACTTTGCTGGCCTAACTGTGCCGGCCAAACACCAGGTTAGGATTGCGCTCTCAGACTGTACCCTTTAAGGGCAGGGATGCATCTGCCTTTGCTCTGCTACCCCCTCAGAACTCCAGAGGCAATTCAAAATGGCCTTTTGCTATTCCAGTAGAAACCTTCTCTGGGTCCTCGTCTTTTCCACCTTGCATTATCCAGGTATACACAGCACTGTTAAGTAGAGTTGTGTTTGGTGTTTCCTACCAGGGCAGCACAGTTCCTTTCTCCTTTTACAAAAACTGTATGAGCCAGTCTGACCTCCGACTGCTCCTGCTACGTCTGAAACGACTCGTGATGCCATCAATGTTCAGTGCCACACAGTAAGTGAAAAGCCTGTTGCATCCCACCCCACGGTTCTCCCCCCCCCAGTGGACTTAATGGGGTCAAATCCTCCATTGAACCTGGAAGCCATGAAAAAGACAGGTGGAAAACCCTTTCTGAAATAAGTACCCTGGTACCAAACAAACCTCAGTCTTTCTGGCCTTGGATAATTGTTAATCCAGCTCTCTCCAAATTCTTCATTTGCCTTTTCATTTCCAGCTGGAATTAATTTCAACACCGGCATCATCCAAGGTGCCTTCCAGACCTGGGTTCACTTCTGCTGGCTTCTTGGGGGCGCAATCCTAACCTGGAGTTAGGCCGGCACAGTCAGGCCAGCAAAGTTTAGAGGACTTTAAACTTTCCGGTTAGGGGAAACCGGAAGTGCGTTTCGGAGGCCTCTAAGGCACCCCCTCAAGGTGCGGCATCCTGGGCAACATACCCTGCCATCCCCCTCATGTTAGGGCACTGCTCTGCTGCTCCACAAAAGCACTGCTTGGAACGCCATCTGTGCAGTTAAAATAAAGCCAAAGCCCGTAATTCATTTTGCAATGCTCAACTTCAGAATTGGGACCGATCAGAGCTGGGATTGTTGCCGGAATAAAAATAAAATAAAAAACAACAGAAAAACACCAGCACCAGTAGGTCAAAACCAAAGAAACTTCAGGGATGAGCCAAGCAACGCCACAACTCCCCTGCAACGATCTTGCCAGCACTTGCTCCAACAGTTGGGACCCAGCTCTGTCTTCTTGGGGTGTGGCAGTCCTTGCGCCCCGATAAGGAGCTCTCCCTTGATCCGCGCGCAACAGTCGTCTTGGGGAACACGAAGAATGGCTGAGTGGCGTTCAAAGAAAAGTGGGAATGTTCTATGGGTGTGAATGGGATGTAAGCGCACTTCATGTCTGGGGTGCTCCCAGTTTCCTGATCTGGTGTTTGAATTGGGGAGCGACCAATTTCATCAGCCTCTGAACGGCTTCCGGGAACACCTCACAACCCAGAGGCCCAGCTGCCAGCGTTCCCTCCGCCTAGCGCAGCCCTTCCCCAGATGCAGATGCTGTTTCCGGTTTCCCAACACAGTTCACAGAGCCGAACCCGCTCCTCTAAGCCCCCCTCCGCGGCAACCCCCTTTTGCTGCTTCTAAAAATCCCTCAAAAACTCAAAGAGGCCTCGGCTACACTCCCTGCCTCTCCAGGAATGGCAAATTCCGGCCAGAACCCCAAGGGACAATCAGCCTGAACCGATCGATGCCTGTCAGAGTCGGACAATGCTGACGTAGATGCTCCAGGGCTCTGATTCAGGAGGCCGCATTATACATCTAAAGCCCACTCTTGGTTCTTCTCTCAGACCCAGGAATGCCTTAGTTTTGATCGGTGGTCTTCAACCTTTTCGGCGCCGCGACCCCAATCAATCAATCAATCAAACTGATCTGAGACTGGGGGCCCACTGCCAATCCTGCCCCCTCCTGGACCTGCCCTGCCCCTGTCACTACCCCTCCTCTGACCCATTCCCCCCCCCGCCTCCTTGATCTTCACAACAACCCTGTGAGCAGGGCTGGCCCTAGGAGCTGCAGGGCAAGGCAGCAAGAAGAGGCAGTGCAGGATTATATCAAACGTTCAGTTTTGATAAGGCAGTACAGTGATTGGGTTGGATCCAAGCCCTCTCCTGCACAGATCTGAAAGGTTGCCCACAGGTCTGAAAAGTGACACCCCCCCCCCAAAAATGGGACTCCGCGACCCCATCGTAGTCCTGACCCACAGGTTGAAGAACACCGGTTTAGACTACTCCATCGCCCAGGCCCCACCCTGCTCTCTTTCCAAGCTCACTGTGCAATTGTGGGTGTGGGTGTTGCATCAAGCCTTGAACTTTTTCCTTCCTGTACTGCCTGCACAATACGCTCTTCTGAGCCATATGCAGCTCCCACACCTCAGTTCGGCTCCTACTGGAACGACACAGAACACACCCAGTCCAGCTCCTATAAAAACCAAGGACGACACCAGGACAGCCTTCCAGTGTTTGACGATCAACCGGTTTCCCAAATGTTTCTGGGCCGCCCCCATGCTAAGCACGCAGGATCCCGGCTGCCAGCAAACCTTGCCATCATTACACACTCTTTGAGCAGATGCAGCAAGAAGAGGAATCCCACCTTTGGGTGCCCCTCCGGAGCGTCTCCCCTGGATGACTACAGATCTGCTATGTCCCAATCCTGCCCTTCCTCCACAGACATCAGAGTGACGCGTGCCCACGTAAACGTTGGTCTCCCAAGTCATGTCCACATCGAAGTAGCTCCAATGACGACATCCTCCTCAAGGGATTCCGGCCTGTTTTCTGGATATCAACCGCCTGCAATTGGTTGATATCAACTGCCTGCAATTGGTCCCCCCAAGATGTATTTCTATGCCCAGCTAGGTTCTTGGTTTAATCCAGCTGCTGGTTAAACTGAACCCCCTCTTACGTTCTTATGGAGCATCTTTCGTGCTCTTAACCAGCTCCCCATTTTTCGCAGATAATCTGTAGTTGTTGAAGGCAGACTGGAGATGATAAGAGAGGAATACTGCTTTGAGACCTCGCACGTTGTCCCCTTTCAGCTCGCGCAGATGGAGACAAGCCATCGTTGCTGCTTGGGGGGGTTGGGGGGTTTAGCGGTTTCCATGCAGGCGAGGGAGGGAGGGGAGAGGGAGGGGAAACCTCTGCCAGCCCTTCTACACGGAGACTTCTCTCCCCGCCACTCTTTGAGGCTCACTTTCCAGGTCTTGCTCTTGCCAATCTGCTCCTTAGGAAGGCCGATAGGAGCCCGGCCAATTCAGCAGACCCAAGAGGAGAGCTGCAAGTTTGGAGGTCAGGAAAGGCGGGAGCGACAGTCCGGTGTGGGAGCTGTTGCAATCGCCTGGGATTTGTTTTCCAGTCGTGGGTATGATGCAGGAGTTGTTCGGTATGTACATATTGGCATTCAGGGAGTCGGGGGGGGGGGTTGAAGGGGAGAGAGTTATATTGGCAGAAAAAAAGAAGAGGAGCTCATTCAGGGATGTAGGAGACCTGCCACACAATGATGTGGCTCCGTTCGGCCTTGGAAAGGAAAGGCTTGACCTGGGTGGGATCTCCTGGGTTTTCCTCGGTCTCGTCATCTTCCCCGTCCCCTGCAGAGAGGATTTGCACAGTGAATGGAGTGGGAGAGAAACAGCCTCCTCAGCCCGCCCGCCCCAGGACTTCTGAGATTTCACCAGATACGGCCACACGCTTCTAAACCTCTTTCTGCAACCATGTGGACTAGAAACCTCCTTTAGAAATACACTTAAAAGCTCAGATCCTCAATACTGTACCCAACATTCTGCCCTTCAGTGGAGCACAAACGCACAACTTCTTCTCTACTCACCACTATATATTTGAGCTTGCATTGTCCACAAGCCTAGAAACAAGCTGGGGAAAAGAACTTACCAATCCGGAAGTCGATGTACCCTTCCCCACCACTCAGCACCAAGACGTTTTTCAACTTCTGCCCCTCTGTCTCTGTGGTGGTCGTGCTGGGGTTCTCAGAGGGACTGTCTAACACGCTCCCGTTCAGCGTTGCAAGAACATTGCCTGAAAGAATTCGGCGCTTGTTAGGCGCAAGCAAGGCCACCATCTCCAGTTACCAAGCATGTCCCCGGTTTCATCTGTGGAACGCCAGAAATATCACTGTGATACTGCCAAGATCACAGATGGGAGGCTGAGGCTTATAGAATGTATGAAGCTGCCCGATTCAGACTAGAACACTGGGATAGTGGTTCTGGTGTTGGACTTAGGGCGCAAACCTAACCTGGAGTTAGTCAGGCACAGTTAGGCCAACAAAGTTTAGCTGGCACAAGGGACAACGTAAAGTACATTTGGACCACCCTCGGAGTCTCAGAGAGGCCAGCACACAGACGTGTGCCATCCCCCCTGACACAGAGCGTGATCCAAGCGTGCTTTGCGGTGGCCCTGGTGCCGGCCAAACTTTGCTGGCCTAACTCCAGGTTAGGATTGCACACTTAGACCTCTGTTCAGCCATGGCCCTGGGTCAGTCATATCTCTCAGGCTAGCCTACGTCACGGGGTTCCGGGGAGGACAGAAGGAGGGAAGAAGGAGGGCAGAAGATTTAGTCGAGAGGGTTAATGCCTCCGTTTGCCTGAAGATAAGAGCTGAAGATCTGAAGGTCGCCAGTTCGGGACAGCCGGAAGTCTCTGTGAGCGGCAGACCTCGTTAATTGCGGCTGATTAACAGCTGAGCTTCGGCTGCCTTGTGTGAGGGGGAGTTGTGCCGAAGTTCAGCCGCTTCTCTGGTGGGAGCAGGGAAGCCGTTTATCAGCCAGCAAGAAGACAAACGGGTGGCCAGAAAGAAGGACTAAATCCAGAAAGATCCATCTGTATGTGTGTAGTTCTTGAAAGATAGAACATTTCTATATACATTGTAAAAACCTTGGGTTTCTGAATAAAGTCTGCCAATGTAAACCGTAAGATTTAGAGAAATCTGTAAGATTAGAGAAATCTGGTGACTTAAGAAAGGCGGCATATAAATCCAAGTAAAAAAAAAAAGAAAGAAAGAAACCATGGATGAAACTCTAAAATCCCTGGAGCTAAGGTGCTATACAAACGTGAAAAATACAGCACATACCTAAATCTAAATCAGGATTTCCTCCACGGGTAGCACTCCAAGGTCTTAAGGCAGGGCTTTTTCCCCCAGCCCTAGAAAGGCCAAGGAACCTGGAACCTTCCGCAGGCAAAGGACTGAGCTATGGCTCCTTCGCAAAATCCCATGAAGAAACTTTTCAATCACTGGTTTCAAATCAAAAATTGAAATTTTCACTCCTAAATCACTCAGGCCCACAGGGCAGTCATCCCTCAAACCTGCCAGCTGCTAAGTAAATTGGACCTGCAGGGGCAGACGGCTTCGGGATCCTGCACAAGCTACCAGATCTTGCAAGGAGCTGACTGGCACCTCCACCACTACTGCAGACATCCAGACCAGGAGACTCTGCTTACCAGGGACAGAGACGAAGAATTTGACTGCATCGCGGTGGCCGTGAAAGCAGAGCTGGGCCTGGGCCATGGAACAGTAGGGGATGAAGCTGCTGGCGGACTTGTCGCTGCAGTCGTCGCTGCCGTACACGTGGATGATCCCGCCAGGGCGGTTCCCTTCGCCGGATGTTGGGGATGTCTTATTGGCTGAGGCAAACGAGAGGGGCAAATGTAAAGGCAAGCAAAATTACGCATGGGATGGATGGAGTGGATAGAGGGATGTTCTTTTCCCTCTCTCGCAATACCAGAACCAGGGGACAGCCACTAAAATGGAGTGTTGGGAGAATTAGAATACATAAAAGGAAATACTCTTTCACCCAGCGGGTAATTCATCTGTGGAACTCCTTGCCACAGGAGTTGCCTTTAAAAGAGGACTGGGCAGATTTCTGGTCCATCCTAGTCCGTGATGGGTAGTGCAACCTCCATACTTTAGAAGTAAGCTACCTCAGAATGCCAGATGCAGGAGAGTGGCAACAAGATGCAGGCATCTTGTTGTCTCGTGTGCTCCCTGAGGCACCTGGTGGGCCACTGTGAGATACAGGAAGCTGGACTAGATGGGCCTTTGGCCTGATCCAGTGGGGCTCTTCATATGTTCTTAAGCAACACGAGGGAAAAGGCAGAGGGTGTGTCTACACCACAGACAAAAACCGTCTTGATCACGGTTCTTTGCCAGGGCACTGTAGTTCTGGTAGGGCTCACAAAATATGAAGGAAGATGTTAACATTTTTTATTTTCCTGCAGTGAGCTCTGGAAACAACAACAACAACACTCTGCAGCATTGTCAGAAGTTATTCATTTGAATAGGGGAAAGTCAACTACACACAATCCTGAGTTGTTACTGTCAGTAGCGTCACCCCCCCCCCGCAAGTAATTTCCAATTCACATTCAAAAATGGTAGAATAGCAGGAGGGCAGCACCCACCGCTGTTGCTGAACGCATAGATCGTCTCCCAGTGACACCCAAAGAGGAACTGATGGGTCTGGCAAAACTAAAGCAAACCCCCCAGCGCTACACTGCCTTCCTTCAATATGAGATACCCACAAAAGGAAACCAGTTTGAGGTTCTGAAGCATCATGCAAAGGGGTTGGGGCAATTAACAGTCATCTGCTGCCTTCCAAGTTCCCAAGGAAGATTCAGAAGATTGTTTCTACTGCTACGTTTCCCAGCGGCCTCAACCGAAAATGAGAGGTGAATGAATCAATGGACTTGGGGAGAAAGTGGTTGGATGGAGAAAAGGATGGAGAAGTTCGTGGGAAAGATATAGGATGGCATCTGGAATCTAGAAGGAAGGAACTCTAAGACTTACCCCTGAGCCCAAGGAGTTGGCCTCGGTGGAGGACTACAGCTAGTCATAGGAAACAAGTGGGAACACGGAGGGGGAAAAACAGGAAAAGACCACAGTCCAGGAAGAGAAGAAAACAGCCATTATTGGGAGAAACAACCAAAGGAGCAAAGTAATATTTTGCCTGTTTGCAGGTGCTATAAAATTGCCTCCCTGCAATATTGTTCCGATAGGCGACATAACATTTGTGTGCGACAAAGAACAGAGATGCTTTACTGGAAGTTCTAACTAAGCAATTGAGTGGAGCGCGGTAGGGGCCAGAGGAACGTCCACCAACTTGTTTAAAAAGGCCAAGGTAATAACAAAGAGCAATGTTGTGACTAAGAGGGCAGGGAGTTGTTCAGAGCAATGGTGCCTTTCGGGTCTGTGCCATTAAGGATCATCACTAGTGTGGCCCAATGCAAAAGGAGACCCCTTCCAATGTATAGAAACCTCACTTCAGATTAGAATCATAGTATCGGAAAGTACCCACAAGGTCACCTAGTCCACGTCCACCCCCGCCGCCTGTAGCAGGAAATCCTCCTAGAGCAGTGGTTCCAAAACTGTGGGTCGGGACCCACCAGTAGGTCGTGAGCCTATTTCAGGTGGGTCACAAAACACTTAGAGCAGCCATATTGAAAATAAGGGAAGATGGGATACCAGAAAGAGGAAGGGCTATGTGGTTGTTTTGCTTGTGTCAAGGTTGTAAATAGGCTTTTTTCTGATTCAGCTATTTAATTGGAAAATGGCTGAGAAATAACCCAACTGATTGCTGCATTCTCAGGAAAGCAGCAGGCTCTGGTGTCACAAAGACGGCACTTCCAGCTATGACATCACTTCTGGGGGGTCCACAACAGATTGTCATTCTAAAACGTGGGTCCCGGTGCTAAAAGGTTTGAGAACCACTGTCCTAGAGCATCTCCAGCAGGTGCCTGTCGAGCCCCTGCTTGAAGATCTCTAGTGAGGGAGAATCCACCACCTCCCTTGGCAACCTGTTCCCTTGGCAACCTGTTTCAATGCCAAACAGGTCTGGACTACTTTTCTCTTTTTCTCTGCACTTCCTCTTCTGTACCTCTCCCTCTTATTTTTTTTCAAATTCAGAGAGTGAGAAAATGCAGAGGCACAAATATAACAAATACAATCTAGCACCTGAGGCGACTGCCTGACTCGGCCTCATAGACAGGCCGGCCCTACTGCCACCTGAGCCACACTGAAGGGAGTGGAATTTGCATGAATGCACTCTTTCAAAGCCACGGCTGGCAGGATTTTAATTGGGCAAAAAAAAGTTGTATCTGTTATATCCAGCAGGGGCCTTGCTTCTATTACATTCATTTTTTCAATGGAAAAAGCTAAAACCCAACACCTGTGAGAATCCAACCCTTAGCACATATGGATCAAGGAAATGAAAGGCGATGCTCACTTACTCTCAGTTAAAGGGATGGAAATGACGACCCCGTTTCCTGTTCCCACCCAGAGGCGGTTGCCAGCAATGAGCAAGGCCGTGATCCGTACGAACGAGAATCCCAGCTTACCAGTTCCTGAATAAGACAGTGTAATAACAAGAGGCAGTTACAATTCTGCAACTCATTCAAAAGACCAAAATAATAACAAGAGCAATGTTGTTATTCAGTGAGGCAGGGAGTTCTACAGAGAAACCACAGAAGACCGGTCTCTGCCCCAAAGAGATTACAGTTAGACACAGGGGATGAAAGTGTGAGAGGTGAGAAAGGAAGGGGGCAAACAGAGGAAGCATATGAATTCTGTTCTTTTCTGCATTTAGAGCTAGTGTGATAAAGCAGCAAAGGCTAAAATCCTATGCACACTTTTCTATAAGCCCCATTGAACACAATGGGACTTACTTCAGAGTAGACAAGCCTAGGATTGAGCTGTGAATCCAGAAGTCTCCAGTTTGAATCCTGCCTCTTGCCATAAACTCATTAGGGGGGGAGGCAATCCTATCCATGCTTTCCTAAAATCCCCATTGAATACAATGGGACTACTTTTGAGTAGACATGAACAGGATTGTACAGTAGGTAGGCCTTAAGCGAGCCACTCCCAATTAGTCTCAGAGCGCAATACTAACCTGGAGCTAGGCCGGCACAGTTAGGCCAGCAAAGTTTGGCTGGCACTAGGGCCACCATAAAACAAATTTGGACGACTCGGAGTCAGGGAGGATGGCGCACGCCTGTGTGCTGGCCTCTCTAACTCCGAGAGTGGTCCAAACATACTTTACAGTGTCCCTTGTGCTGGCCAGGCTTTGCTTTATTTAACTCATATTCACCTCAGAATTTTACCTCAGAAATTTACCTCAGACTGCCAGATACAAGGGACTGGCATTTGGACCACTCTTAGAGTCAGGGAGGATGGCGCACGTCTGTGTGCTGGCATCTCTGACTGCGAGAGTGGTCCAAACATACTTTACGGCGGGCCTTGTGCCGGCCAAACTTTGCTGGCCTAACTCCAGGTTAGGAATG
The DNA here is from genome assembly GCA_029204185.1 of Lerista edwardsae. Taxonomy (NCBI): domain Eukaryota; kingdom Metazoa; phylum Chordata; class Lepidosauria; order Squamata; family Scincidae; genus Lerista; species Lerista edwardsae. The sequence goes on from JAJKFI010000083.1 coordinate 2,143,344, forward strand.
CACTCTCAGTGTGTAACACATCTGTAATACGGAAATAACAATAACAATAACAATACTTCTATACAAGGTTGCTGTAGGGATTATGACAAACTAAGATGTGTGTTCTTTGCACAGTGAGAAAACACAAATGCTACAAATCGGCGTAGTTTCAGTAGAGGATGAGGACTGGGGAACGGTTTCAAAGGTTTCAAAGAAAGGTGAGAGAAGGAGAGGATGGTGGGGTCTGCAAGGAGAAGGAAAGCAAGGGGGAACGCCACCGGCAGGGCTGCTTCCAATTCGGCACATTTACCTAACATTTTGCTGACGTACGGCTCGATGTCTACATCCTGGAGATGTTGATGGGTGTGGGCATGGTAGAGCCTCAGGGTGGAATCCAGCCGGATGGAAACCCAAACGCCATCCCCAATCCAAGCCAGCTGCCGAATTTGGCTCTCCCGGCGCGGATGGGCGTCAAAGGACTTCTGAAAGGCATAGAGATGGGCGGCCCTCATTCACAATGCTGGGTCAGTATTGCCCCTTAACTTCTTCACTTGAGATCACCGGGAAGCCCAATCCTATACGGCAGTGGTTCTCAAACGTTTCAGCACTGGAACCAGTGGCGTCATTCAAATGATTTAGGAAAAGGAACTCACTTTTGATTGGCACTTGTCGGGAACCCGGAACCAGCCACGGAGCCCGTTAGGATCCGGAACGCCCGTTCTGGTCCGTTCCCCCTGAATGACATCACTGCCTTCGCCCCCCTAGGAATCCAGAGTCGCTCCCTTTAACCCTCTGAGTGCCAGACAACCAAGAAGAAAAGCTATTTGCAGAGGAATTGGGAGTGGGGAGGAGGGAGAGTGAAGTGGGGGGAGTCAGCCCTAATTTTAACTAGTGGAACTGAGTTCCCCCGCGTTCCCCCTGCATGACATCACTGACTGGAACCCACTTTTTAGATGGACTGTCTGTCTGGGACCCACCAGACGTCGTGGCTGGGAGTGCTGTCGCTGTGATGCCAGAGCCTGCTGCTTTTCTGAGAAGGCAGGCTGGGAGGCAGCTGCAGGCCCTGGCAGCCCCATAGAGCTACTTGGAGTAGTGCCAGTGAAATCCCCGACGCAACTCCAAGCTGTCTGTGTAGGGCCGCCTGGCATAAGTGCCAGATCCTGTCTCCACCCCTCGGGCCAGCCCACCCACAGGGCTACCTTCTCTCTGCCCTCCCTCCGCCCTTATGTGCATGGATTAATTTGCCGATAAAATATTTCAGTCCTAGCAGCACCTCGGCTTTATTGCCCCTGTAAGCCCAAGAGCATAAGAAGAGCCCTGCTGGATCAGGCCAAAGGCCCATCTAGTCCAGCTGCCTGTATCTCACAGCAGCCCACCAGGTGCCCCAGGGAGGCATGAGACAACAAGATGCTTGCATCCTGTTGCCACTCCCTTGCACCCGGTACCAGTAGCCCAACACCTTTGTAAGGAGGTTGCACAATCCATCATTGCCTATAGCCCACAATGGATCTTTCCTCCAGAAATCCGTCCAATCCCCTCTTAAAGGCATCAAGACCAGATGCCATCACCACCTCCTGTGGCAAAGAGTTCCACAGATTAACTACCCGCTGGGTAAAAAAATACTTCCTTTTATCTGTTTTAACTCTCCCACCCCTCAGTTTTAGCGGATGCCCCCTGGTTCTGGTGTTTTGAGAGAGGGAAAAGAACATCCCTTTATCGACTCTATCCCTTCCATGTCCCTTATCCCTAATAAGGATCCATTAAGAGGCAGTTAATTATATTATTAATCAATTATTATTAATAATAGTATAATAGTGATAATAATATCATAATATATCCCACAAGAGTTCAGCAATAAGGGACAGCAATAAGGATTCATCACCAACCCCTAGATTCCCCTGCGCACAAAAGGCAGCTCTGGGGCGGGTTTGTCCACGCCCACAACCCCCATACCTCTATCTGCATCGTCTCAGGCTGGATAACGTGGATTTTATTCTTGTACCCACACCAGACCCTGTCGTACACCACGGCCATGCAACGGATGGAATGGTGTGTGTGACCCAGGTCCATCAGGTGATAGTTGCTGAGATCCCATTGACCATCTGGAGGCAAACAAAGAGCGGAAGGAGGAGGAGGAAGACTGTCAAAACCCAGAACCAGAGAAGACTTCCTTGCAGAAGGCTTTTAAAAAAATTAAAACTGTTTACCATCTAATTCTTATAAACACAAGGTAAGAACAATATCAACTTCAGTGTTAAGACATTTATCAAACAAGTACGGACATTATAAAACTCCTCACCCTATCCTAACTTGGGCAGGAGCAAGCAGGTAGGGGCAGCTGCAGCTCACCGCAGGGCAAAGGGTAAGGTAAAGGTAAAGGTTTCCCCACGACCGAATGGTCTAGTCGTGACCGACTGTAGGGGGCGGTGCTCATCTCCGTTTCTAAGCCTGTAGAGCCGGCGTTTTGTCCGAGGACAAGTTTCCATGGCCATGTGGCCGGCATGACTCTACGCCATAGCGCACAGAACGCCGTGACCTTCCCCCCGAAGTGGTCCCTATTTATCTACTTGCATTTTAGGTGCTTTCGAACTGTTAGGTTGGCAGGAGCTGGGACAAGCGACGGGAGCTCACTCCGTCGCGCAGTCTCGAACTCCCAACCTTGTGGTCGAAAGCCCAGCAACAGCGGATTAACTTGCTGCTTGTCCCTTTACTCATGTCTGGAGGGTACAGGTTGGCCCTCAACGCAGATCCCCAACCCACGTTGAGTCAAATCCATGGATGCAAAATCCGCAGATGAAAAGGTTGGGCCTGTATACGCATTTTGGCTGCCCTAGAAGGAAGGTTCCCAGCTCTGTCTGCTTCACAGCGATGGGAAGTGCCTGCCTCCAAAAGACTACATCGCTTCCCAGAATACCGATGCTCACCTTCTCCTCGGTGGAATATAGCTAATGTTCCGTCAGCCAGGGCCACAAGCACCCGTCCTTTCACATGCCTGAATACACAAGGAAGAAAACGCAATCTCAAAGCAGGGGAGTGGTGCAGCCCTCATGCAACACCCTTGAGAGGGAATACAACCAGGTCTGTGTGTATTCCAAAACAGTCAGAGATGCCAGTGAAATTGAAGGATGCTGGAGTAGGTGTCCTGATTTAGCAGGGCTCTTCCTACCTGCCCACGAACAGGAGAGAAAGGCACGCTTCCCTCCCTCCATTGATTGCCCTGCAACTGGTTCTTAGGGTGCAATCCAAACCTAGAGTTAGTCCGGCACAGTTAGGCCAGCAAAGTTTGGCCAGCACAAGGGCCCCGTAAAGTGTGTTTGGACCACAGAGTTAGGGAGGATGGCACACGTCTGTGTGCTGGCCTCTCTGACTTTGAGAGTGGTCCAAACATACTTTACGGTGTCCCTTATGCCGGCCAAACTTTGCTGGCCTTACTGTGCCGGCCTAACACCATTTTAGGTTTGTGCCCTAAGGGTCTTAATTCCGGCCTGCAAAGACATACCAAGGTCAACAGATATACTTACACTAAGCTTAGCACCGAGTCCTTCAGCTTTATGGAGTGTAGGCATTTCTTCCAGTTGGAGACTGCCGAGTGCACGTACAACCTGGTTAAGGGGAAGAAGATCACACAGGTAGGCGGCAAGTTCTTCAAATCCCATGCAGATGGCATTGCAAGTCAGGGCTTATGCAGTGATTGGCACAGTAGTGTCAGCGTACCGGTACGCTGGGCGGGTCTTCTGGGTGAT
>JAJKFI010000083.1:2154017-2207804 GCA_029204185.1 Lerista edwardsae
ATCATCATCATCATCATCATCATCATCATCATCATCATCATCATCATGACTCTGGCCTGAGCAACGGAAACTCCCAATTCCCATCACTAAAATCACATTCTAAGGTAAGAAATAAATAAGATCAACCATTTAGTCTTATCCACAATAACACAAAGCCCAAAACTGGAGGGTAATGTCACAGATGGGAATGCTCAAGGCTCTCTGGTCTATTCAGAATAAGTGAACCATCTCACACTGTAAACAAATAATCAGCTTGCCGATGGGGCTTCCCTTCCAGTGTCTACAAATGCCCATCCACACAAAGGTGGAAACTCAACACAGAGATCCTTTTAGGCTCTAGTACTGGAGATCTCGGCTTCTCTTGTTTAACCAAGCAAAGAAAGATATGGTCAGTAAGAATAAACAGAGATGCTTCCTACTGAGTCAGATCCTTGGTGCACCTGGTTCAGAATTGTCAGCATTGGTTGGTAGCAGCTGTTCAGGTTTCAGACAGGGGTCTCCCCCACCCCTACCTGGAGATGCTGTCAGGAATTGAACTGGGGACCTTCTGCACACAAAGCTAGTGCTCTGCCACTGAGCCACAGCCCTTTAAGTGAAACTGAAGGAGCAAGCCTAACCTAGAGTTAGGCTGGCACAGTTTGGCCATCACAAGGGCCACCGTAAAGCACCTTTGGACCACTCTCGGAGTCAGGGAGGATGGCGCACATCTGTGTGCTGGCCTCTCTGACTCTGAGAGTGGTCCAAACATACTACGGTGGCCCTTGTGGCAGAAAAACTTTGCCGGCCTAACTGTGCCAGCCTAATTCCAGGTTAGGATTGCGCCCTGAATGGTTGATGGGTAGACGGTTGACTGAACTCCAGGAAATGAAAATCTGGAGAAACCGGAAAAGCAATAGATGGACTGAATTATAATGCAATTGGTACCAATGAAGGAGAGGGGAAAGATAAGAGTCTTGTAGGACAGTGGTGCCCAAACTGAGCCAATTTCACCTAAAGCAGCCAAATTGAAAATATGGGAAGATAGGATGCTAGAAAGGGGGAGGGCTGTGTGGTTGCTTTGCTTGTGTCAAGGTTGTAAACAGGCCTTTTTTTCCTTTCTGATTCCCTTTGCTATTGGAAAGTGGCTGAGAAATCACCCAACTTATTGCTGCATTTCCAGGAAAGCAACAAGCTCTGGCATCACAATGACGGCACTTCTGGCCATGACATCACTTCCGGTGGGTCCCAGACAGATTATCATTCTAAAAAGTGGGTCCCAGTGCTAAAAAGTTTGACAACCACTATAGAAAGGTATTTTCTGTGGCCTAGGGGCAGATGTACCCCATGGAGGCACAGGAATTTACACATGGGTAGCCACAGGAAGATCCTGTTATCAGGGGTGATAGAAGGAAGATCCAGATGGAAGTATTGCAATGGAAACTACAATGCAAGGGAATCATGTACAAATGATGGCGGCCCAGACTTGGCCAAGTCTCCAATTATCAGGGAAGAATGCAGAACTTGTGCCTTAAGGCAGCAAAAAGGGTAATTTTAGGGGGGAATGCAAGAAGAAACAAGATGAACACTGCACAACCCTCTGCAGCTCACTACAGAAATTATGTCATTTTGTTGGATTTCCACCTCGCCTCACTCACAACTCCGGGTAGTTTCTGATTTTTTTTTGTGCCTCCTCTAATCCAGAAAGACAGGGCTGCGTGGAACCCTTCTCCCTTCCTGCTGCAGAAACTGCCTTCACCATTGCTCTGGACTAGACTAAAGGACAAGTCCCAACAACTGATGGGACGGCGCTCGCCTTTCCCAGACTGCCATATAAACCATGACTTGGGAGTATGAATTGATGGTGGGCCCAGGGAAGGGGCCTGTGAATCTTCCATGGGTCAGGATTCTTGAAGACAAGCAGGAGGGCGGCTGATCAGTCCCCCTATATGGCAGGCCGCTGGGAGCCCCATTAGAGAGCAGAACAATAATAACAATAACGGAGTGTGTTCATGGATAATGAAGGCAGCACAGACTGCAATCCTCCTTAGCCAGGCCAGGGGGCCGTTCCGCTCGGATCTTCTCCCTTTGCAGCCCCATTCTTGTCTGTCGGTCTACTCTTGGTGTAAGGGGACACTCTTTCTCCCCGGGCCAAAGCAGTGCGCTCTCCCTGCGCGCCCAGGCCTCCTCCCTCGCCTGCCTCGTCTCCGAGGCGCATCGGCCGCAGTGGGGTGGCCCGCCTGCCCTCCTCCCACCTCTCCCCGCCGCCCTCACCTCCTCGGCCTGCTTGCGCAGCGCCTTCTCCCGCTCGTACTGGGTGAGGAGCTGCTCGTTGTCCTCCCGCAGCAGCTCCAGCTCCACCTCGTGCTCCTGGTTGTCGGTGAGGACGGAGTCGAGGTTCTCCAGCACGGTCACCACCAGCGGCATCAGCTCCTTGACCACCTCCTCGTCGTAGCAGTGGATGAGGCGCTCGAACTCGCGGTAGATGCTGTTGGCCAGGCCCGACACCCGCTCCGACATCACCGAGCCCGAGCAGTAGTCGTCGCCCGGGTAGCCCCCGACGCCGCCATCGTCCAGCTGGATCTCCAACATCTTGGCGCGGCCGAGGCGCTCCCTTCGCGGCACCTGCTCCTCCGCCCGGGCAAAGATGGATGATGAAGATGCCGCCGCTGCCTAGCTCTGGCCGCAGCCGCCGCTCTCCGCCTCCCCTGCGCTCGGCTCTGCCCACCGCCGCTTGCTCGCCTGCCTGCGCCAGTGGCCGCTCCCGCTGCCGACGACGCCTCTCGCTCTCCCACCCTGCGCGCACAGGCGCACCAGCGCTCCAGACGCAGCCGGCAGGCGCCTCTTGCCCGGAGGGGGGTGGGCGAGAGACTGAGCAGGCTCTCTCGGGCGCATCCCGCTGCCCCAGGCTGCGGACGTGCCCTTCATTCACGCGCAGATCCGAACGGCCAGCCTGGAAATGTGAGGGGTGATGATCAGCCTGCTTGTAAGATTAGGACGCTTCGACGCGCGTCTCCGCTTCATGCACAAAGCTCGGCCCGCTATTAAGACATGCCGGCGAAACGAACCAAAACGCGTTCAAAAGAGCATCGGCAGGTGCGGTGCCCCCAAAGCGACGTTTCTGGCGCTGCAAAGGAAAAGACGCGGGTTAGAGCCGCAACGTGTGAACCCGTAGATCCCCCCCCCCCCGGACAAGCAGGGTCCGTTTTAGCAGCATCGGATTCCATTCGTTGCAGCCGAAGCTGAGATCATTTTATGTACTGAGCAATTAGCAGATCGATTCGGGTTTTTTTGACTGGGAGCCCTTTACTTCGGGACAGAGACCTGGTTTCTCGTATAAGCATGTAAAGTATTTTTATCTCACCTTTCCTCTTTGATCAGGGAGCTTACACAATTTCAATAAACAAGAGGCAATATCACACTCACCCACAGTGCAATCCTATGTATGTCTACTTAGAATTAAGTCAATTGAGTTTGATGGGACTTACTTCCATGACTGCGACCCTGAGCCTTTCTCTTTTTCCAGCATTCTCAACTCCTTTGTTTTTCTGCAGAAGTGCACCAACAACAGACAGATGGACAACAAAACACATAATAAATCTATTTTGAAAACCTGAGAAGAAAAATCCAACACTAGAAACCAGTTATAAAGAAACATTTATGATGATGATGATGATGATGATGATGATGATGCACCACCCATGTACTGTACTTAGTACTTCCCATACAGTGAAAAGAGGGGTGGCTGTCAATCTAAGGGTGCAATCCAATGCGTCCAGTAGGCCGGTACAAGTCCGGTGCAAATGCACTGTAAAGCACATTGTAGTTCCCAAACTGTGGGTCGGGACCCAGAAGTGGGTCGCGGAAGCACCTAGAGCAGCCATATTGAAATTATGGAAAGATGGGACACTGGAAAGGGGAAGGGCTGTGTGGTTGTTAGTCTTGTGTCAAGGTTGTAAATAGGCCTTTTTTTCCCTTTCTGATTCATTTTGCTATTGGAAAATGGCTGAGAAATCACCCAGCTGGTTGCTGCATTCTCGGGAAAGCAGCAGGCTCCGGCGTCACAATGACAGCAGTCCCAGCCATTACATCACTTCCAGAGGGTCCGGGGCAGATCGCCATTCTAAAACGTGGGTCCCAGTGCTAAAAAGTTTGAGAGTTAGGCCAGCATACACATGTGCACTGGCCTAGCTGTGGCGAATCCCGAGCCCAAAGGTGAGGCTGGCACAAGGATACAAGGACAGTGGTGGAAGATGGAATGGGACAGGGAGAAGGGCAGAACAGGGTGGAGTGAGGGCAGATTTTGCCTCCCCCGATTTAGCTGCGAGTTGTGCCACCAATTTCGATGGCACAGCTTTGAGTAGCTCCATCTGGGCCACTGAGCGTTGCATGGGGGAATGGGAATATTTTCCCCTTTCCCCTGGTAGCACGGCAGCAGCTGGATATAGGGCAGGCATGTTAACCTGCCTATTTCAGCCCAGGGTTTGGTTTGCGCTGTAAAAGAGACTCAAGGGAAAACTATTTGGAAAATCACCAAGGCTCCACCTCCTTCTCTAATAGGCTCCACCTCCTTTTCCAACTAGCTCCACCTCTGAGACTGCAATCCAATGGGGATGTGGGTGCAATCCTAACAAACTTTCCAGCACCAGGGTAAGGGCAATACAGCTCCAAGGTAAGGGAACAAACATTCCCTTACCTTGAGGAGGCCTCTGTGACTACTACTCCACTGCAGAATGCAGAACATGCCCCATTGGCACACTGACATCAGTGCTGGATAGTTGGTCATGATTTTACCTTGGAGAAAGTCCTACTGAATTCAACAGGAGTGTCTTCTGAGTAGTCATGCATACAATTACAGGGGGAGCTTCAGAACTAGCAATTCTAGGCCTTCACCACTGACATCTGTTGTAAGGCACAGTGGTGATAAATTTGAAAAAGTGATACTGTATATAAATTTCAGATAAATTAATACATCCTTTGTACATCATTCTGATAATTTCTGGGGAAGCCATTGCGACATTCAAGTCTGAACCCTGTCATTGTGTGCCTCCGGGCTAAAAGGTGGGGTAAAAATCTAATAAATAAATAAAATAAATTTATCTTTCTAAATTTTTCTCTGCAAGTAAAATGGGCACTATGGGTTTCTTATTTGTACAGCTGATATAGTGTCGTCCATTTCCCATTCAATATTAAACAACAGAAAATTGTGAGCAAACAGCAAAAGGAAAAGGACCAGAGCAGGAATTCTTGCTACCTTCTCTGGGAAACACTGGAGTCAAAATTGTCCATTATGTCAAGGGCCATACAATATAATCCATCACCAACCCACCCACTCAGCTCCCTAATGGCTAATCAATGAGGCATTAGGAAGATTTGGGTAGAGATGTAATGTGAGCTTCAATCTTCAGAGAGAGAAATAATAGAGCAATAAAAGATTATCTGTTCGAGGCTGCAGACAACATCCCTGCAGAATGGATTTTCAAGTCTGCATTGTCTATGCTTTCCTTTTATATTTCTTTGAAAGAATACACTGGTGTTTGTTGGCTGTCTTGAATGCAAGAACAAAAAACAAAAACCCACCTTGGGTGAAGGAACTATGTACAACATGAACAAATGAACTGTTTGTGAAGATAGCAAATGACAGAATATTGTTATGTGCACCAGGGGCGTAGCTAATGAGAGTGTAGCCCAGTGCAGGTGGCAAAATGTTGCCTCAGAAGTGACATCACAACAGGAAGTGACATCACTATAGTATTTTGTGTTTTTTTCCTGGGTTTTTTGGCCATAACTTTTGATTGAAGATATTTAACTCAGGTTTGTTTCATTGCATTCTGCATGGAATTCCACATCCCATAATATATGCATTATTCCGACAGCATTATTCCTAATATGATTTAACAAACTGCAATTTTTACATGACAATTGAATTTTTGTTTTCAGGTTTGTTTGGCCATAACATTCGATAGAATAAAGATATCACACTCTTGTGTGTTTCATTGCATTCTGCATTAAATTACCTTTCCAATGATATATAACATGATGGTATTATTCATACATACCCAGGTTTTCACCATTTTGGCCACTAGTGTCAAGCATAGCTTGTTGTCCCCCTAAAGCTTGTTGCCCGGTGCAATTGCACCCCCCTGCCCTTCTTCAGCTCTGCTTCTAATGTACACTTCTCCCCTCTACAAGTGGTGAGGTGTTCTGGAGGGGGGGGCAGCACTGACCAGATTCTGGCTTTCTGTGGATTAAAAAAAAAAATCGGCTGTGGATATCTTTATAATATTTACTTAGGGTTCAATCTTATCAAATTTTCTAGTGCCAGTGCTGATTTGCCAGCAAGGCATACACTGCATCATGCAGTACAGGGACAACCACAGAGACCCGCTTCAGGTAAGGAAACGTTTATTCCCTTTCCTTAGGACTGCATTGTGACTGCACCGGCACTGGAAAATTTCGTGAGTAGCCCCATTGAGCAAATGTTCCCTTACCCCAAGGAGATGTCCAGCCTGCTTATTTTCAGTGCTAGCTACAGCGTGGGTCTAACGGCACGGCTGAACCAGCACTGAATAAGATTGGGCTATTAATTTCCATTCAAGGATCAATCTGTCTGCGTCTCACTTTGATCAACTCCCTGTCTGTCTCATCCAGGAGTTCTTTTGTCAGTGAAAAATTACTTCTTTTCACCACCCAAAGTCAAATCACAAAATGGTGAGAGGAGAGCTTGCACCAGGGTTTTGCAAACTTTATGTCGCCGTCGTCATCCCCCCCCCCACAATAATAATGAAGACAGATTAAAAACGGAGAGAGAGAGAAAATCGTATCAGGGCTGCTGGCAAGTTTGGGAACAGATAGAAAAAGAGTGTGGGTACAATCCTAACCAACTTTCTAGTGTTGGCACAGAGGTGCCAATGGGGCATGTGCTACATCCTCAGTTGGAGGGCACTGCCCCACAGTGCCAGTAAGGATGTGTTTGTTCCCTTACCTAAGAGCTCTATTGCCCTTACACCTGTGCTGTAAAGATGTTTTACGATTGCACCCTGAGAGAGTATAAGGCTGGCAGTTCCATGCTGAATATTCCACACGCACGCACCCCAGCACAAAGTGGCTCCAATTTGGGCCGCTTACAAGGAGACTGAACAGCGCCTACAGTACTTCCTATGCTCCCCCCCAGTGGTGTCATCTAAATGATTTAAGAACAGGTACTCACTTTTGATTGGCACGTGTCGGGACCCGCCCACCGGAAGTGACGTCATAAGCCAGAAGTGATGTCATGGCAGGACGTGACATGAAAAAAGCCCTTCTTGAGGCCTCAGATGATTTTAAACTGACCCAACAGTTGCAACAGTATTCCACAGCACCCTCAGAACATGTTAAGGAGGCCTGGCATCATGTTAAAGTGACCCAACAGTTCCAAAACCGCAGAGCAGCTCATTTTTCAGTGGCAAGGCAAGGCAAGGCTCCGCTTGCTGCCTGCCTGCCTGCCTGGCTCTGAGAACGTGCAGGAAACTCAAATGTGCAGGAAATTCAAACATTGCAGGGGGCGGAGTCGACGAGTGGGCGGGCGAATGGGCGGGGCCGGCCGTAATCCTAGAAACCGGTACTCGCGTACCCCCGCGTACCCCCTGCATGACATCACTGCTCCCCGCCATAGTTACGCCACTGTCCTGGGCAGTGATAGTTTTCACCACCCCTTCTTCACTTGACGCATGCTCAATAGCTTCCTACAGCTCAGCCCCAACCCCCCGACATAGGATCAGGCTAAGATTATCTACAATTTGTAAGAAATGTTCACTCTCTTTTTTCTGTAAAATTTTCCTCCTCTTGGCCACATCAATCTCAGAACACCTCCTCCCCTGGGAGCTCTTCAATGGCATGCTACCTATAACTACTGTGGGAGATTTCTGTGCCAATATTGTATTATGCTAATTACCTGCCCGTTGGCTGGAGCACTTGCAATCTGGCAAGCAATTTCAGTTTCTTTAGTTTCTCAGAAATACTTTCCACCTCCACCCTCGTTTGCTCCAGGAGAATAAATGTGCTGACTCAAGAGAAAACAATGTGCCATCCCGATTTAAGAATACAAGCATGGCCTGATTGTGTCTCAATCAGTTTCCTGTCCTAGACAGTGGCTAACAGTGAGTGTTCAGGAGGAATTATGTATAACAACGCAATGCAGCTATAAGCTGGAGAGAAGCAATAATTTTGATGCCCAAAGAATCAAAGACAATTTGAAAGAGGAACTGCTGCTCCTGATGGCTATACCCATCCTAATTTTTGCTTCTGTTAAGAATGTTTACGGGAACCAGGGGGGGTGGTGCATCTGGGGGCATATTGCAGTCCTGCTCCAGTCCCTGTCTTCCTGATCTATCAATGCTCTGGTTGCAGTGCAAGCTTAGCAGATGACGCTCTCTCTTTCAAAAGCATCATCTAGGCAAGATGTCTTCAACCTTTTTTTGTGCCGCAACCTCAATAAATAAATAAAAATATGAGACTTGGGGTGCACAACAGATCCATTATTTGATTGGATCCAAGCTTTCTCTTATGCGGGCTTTGAAAGATGGCTTTGTTGTTGTTGTTGTTGTTCAGTTGCTAAGTTGTGTCCAACTCTTCGCGACCCCATGGACCACAGCACGCCAGGCCTCCCTGTCCTCCACTAGCTTCCGGAGTTCGCCCCATTTCATGTCCATCGCTTTGGTGACACTATCTGATCATCTCATCCTCTGCCGCCCCCTTCTCCTTTTGCCTTCCATCTTTCCCAACACGAGGGTCTTTTCTAAGGAGCTCTCACAGCCATACATTGCTAGAAAGATGGCTGCAATCCCCCAAATGTGACCCACAAGTTGAAGACCACTGATCTAGACTGCAGAACTAGCACTCCATCTAGACCAAGGGCTAGCCCTCGTCCAGCGTGCTCTGTGAAGCTTAGCATTTGTTCTTCAGCATGACCACCTTGTCCTTTTTTGTGAGGTCCTGTTCACTGTTCTTGACTGCTGTCTGATATGGATCAAGTAACTGCTAATCATTGTTTGGTGCCCTGCCTAGGCCTTAAATTCTGCCTGCTTTGGAGCACGCAGATGCTCCTGCCTCAAACTGGAAAGTCGCCTGGTTTCCCAGATCCTGGAGCTTGCCTCTAGACATGCTCTTTGTCCAGAGGCCATTGCAGGAGTATTGTCAAGATGTTGAAAATCTGTTTAGCCAGAGGCAGCAGTGGGAGAAAGGAAATTGCACCCATTGCCCTGTGCTTTAGGTTGCCCCCCTCCCAGACCACACTGACAAGGTAAGCCCATGTGGGGACACAAAGGCCACGTACCTGCCTCAAAGTGTGATGCTTTCTTTTTGCAAGCAAAGCTTCTTGTGAATGGTCTTTCCAAGGAATGGTGACCAGACTTGGCCCCACTAGTGCATCAGGAAAGGGTAGTGCAGTCCTTTAGATCTTAACTGGATCTTTAGATCTCCAGCTGCCTGTGAGAGAGGAGTTGTGCTGGGCCAGTTGTTTCTTTGGTGGGACCACAGAAGCCGTCTATCAGCCAGCAGGAAGGCAAGCATGCAGCTAGAAAGAAAGACTAGACCACGAAAGTTCCATCTGTATGTTGTTGTCGTTCTTGAAAGACAGAACTTCTTTGTAATTTGTAAAAAACCCTTGGGGGTTTAGAGAAATAAAGCCTGCCTATGTAAACCACCTTGAATTAAAGCCAGAGGAGCAATCTAATGGCCAAAGAAAGGCGATATAAATACTACCATTATTATTATTATTATTATTATTATTATTATTATTAACATGCAACTCTTTTTCTAATCATCATCATCATCATCATCATCATCATCATCATCATCATCACCTCTCTCTCTCTCTCTCTCTCTCTCTCTCTCTCTCTCTCCTTATTCTTATTGTAAACTTTATACTTACTTGGATTTGATTTTGTTGTATGGGGTGTTAAAATTTTTCCTCCTTGAATGTGTCACTTCTGGCCATGACATTGCTTCCAGGTTAATGACATAACTTCTGGTGGGTCCCGACAGATTGTTGTTCTAAAAAGTGGGTCCCGGTACTAAAGGGTTTAACAGCCATTGATATAGACAATATTAATATAGATAGACCAATGGTGTGATTTACTAAAAGGTAGTTTTGTAGGCTGGCCCATCTATAAAGCCAACTGAGGCATCTGCCTGAGGCATCAGATTGATGGGGTCACTCACCACCACCAACAGAAGCCCACTTGCTTCTACTGCTCCTTTTACCACTTCCTGGACTGAAAAAGAAGAGGAGGACAGAGCTGCCCCCTTATCGCCTACACACTGCTTTTCCACTTTTTTTCCTTTTCTAATCCAGGGAGTATAAGAAACAGAAACTGGCACAACACCCAATAAAGGGGTTGGCATTTGACATTTCATTTCAGGCACCAGGAGATCTTGGGCTGGTTCTGTGCAAAGGGCAACGTTTATATAGGGGTGCATACAGTATGCAAAAGTGACAACTCAGCCAGAGATGGGAGAGTTGTGACATAACCCAGTTATAACTTTCCGTGCTTATGAGCCGTGAAACATTAAAATGACACAAGGAGAAGAGATTGCTCGGCTGGGGACTGTATAATGTTTAAATGGCCCTGAGATTGACTCGCAGCTCTTCCCCTCCCTCCTACAGCCTTGCATACGCTGCCATTTTTTCAGATTTTCTTTCCTCTCAGCCACTCAGGCCCAGAGACGTAACACATGAGTCATCCAGCCAGGATGAAACAGCAAGACTCCAGCAGGGCATCGCTTTCCAGAAAGCTGTACAGCAACGCATGGCTGGAAAACACTGTCATGGAGAATGCCCAGGGATTTGAAGGAAAAAAAAAAAAAGCAATCATAAGAAATGTGTGTGGGAAACCTAACTAATAGAAGGTTGATATCCCTGTTATTTTCAATTACATGTTTTGTTGTTGCTTTTAAGGCCCTGCATAACTGGCCACTGTGCTTCTTGCCTCTAAACAGCCTGGGGACAGGATTTTTTGGGGACAGGATTGCTTCTGAAAATATATCACTGCTACATACTGAGACCGCAGTCCTAACCTGGAGTTAGGCTGGCACAGTTAGGGCAGCAAAGTTTGGCCAGCACAAGGGACATCGTAACGTATGTTTGGACCACCCTTGGAGTCGGAGACCAGCACACAGACATGTACCATCCTTCCTGACTCCGAGAGTGATCCAAACGCACCAGACGGTGGCCCTTATGCTATCCAAATTTTGCTGACCTAAGTGTGCCAGCCTAACTCCAGGTTAAGATTACACTCTGAGTCAGACCATCTGTCCCTACCACTCTGCAATGCTGCCCACTCTGACTGGCAGTGGGTCTCCAGAGCTATAGGCAAGGGACTTTCTCAGCATGGCTTCCAAAAACCTATTAATCTGTACATGCTTGGGAGTGGAGAAGAGCCTTTTGCATGTTACTGGACAGATTTCTGGAGGAAAGGTCCATCACAGGCCATGATGGGTAGTGCAACCTCCATACTTTAGAAATAAGCTACCTCAGAATGCCAGGTGCAAGGGAGTGGCAACGAGATGCAGGCATCTTGTCTTGTGTGCTCCCTGAGACATCTGATGGGCCGCTGTGAGATACAGGAAGTTGGACTAGATGAGCACTTGGGCCTGATCCAGCAGGGCTTTTCTTCTGTTTTTAAGGCTCAGACTGAGTTGCAAGTTATTCATGCTCCCTCCCCACAGACAGGATAGCAAATTCTCTTTTATTTACGTCATATTAACCCCAGAATTTTATCTCATAATTTTACCTCAGAATGCCAGACTCAAGGGAGTGGCAACAGGATGCAGGCATCTTGTTGTCTCATGTGCTCCCTGAGGCACCTGGATTTGCTATTTTCCCCTTTCCCTGGTTAGTGAGGCAGCATATCTGTTAGGTATAAAATTTGGCTCCCAGTTTGTGGTTTAATAGAAAAGCTTATTTGCAAATATGGGTGGCAAGAGAAAAACCAAAACAAGACACACGCCTCAAGCCACACTTTATTACATTGGGCTTAACTTTTTATACTCTTTAGTATAAAACTTTTTATACTTTTTATACTCTTTTTATACTCCCTAGTATCTTACACCTATTGGTTACAGCTTACCCAATCATCCCCACCTAAACCGAATATGTTAGACCTCCTACTGCATAGCTCTTCACTCCAACTTCTACATATTCTTTCATATGATGTATGTTCATGCAAATGGGGGCCAAAAGAGAAATAAGTGTGTTTTAATATGTATGAGGGCCATTACGCAGACTCAGTGCTAGTCTCCCCCAAGGTTAAAACTGTATCTGGTTCCTGGGAACTTAGGTTTTGTTTCTTCTCTGTATCAGCTTAGAAATGTGCACAGCTTTTCCTCCCTTCCCTTCCCTTGTCTATTGTTCCTAACTTTCTCCTGCAATGTCCCCCTCCTTTCTCTAAGTCCTGAAAACACAATCAGATTCTTTACCACCCCTTTTCGCTTCAAATTGCAGGCGTTATATTTTAGTGTCAGTGTTCAAAAATCACCGACCAATATCTATTTCTCACATATCCAAGCCCTGGGCTGGATATGGGGCAGGATTGTGCTCCGAGTGGCTTTAATATGTACTGAAATGTAAACTATTTTTTTTTTTTTAAAGACTAGACTTTTCTTAATGAAAACTGAACATTGAGCTAGAATGTCCCTGAGGAAGTCAGGTCTTCCCTCAGCTTGCTTCCTCTCAGGTGAGGCGGGAAAAGACCCACCTGGAGGGCTGGGGTCACTGTATGAGAAGAGTGACAGGCGAAGAGGCGGGATTTAAGGGAAGAGCAGGTCTGAGAGGCCAAACAAGCGCCGAAGAAAGGGAGGGGGCGTTTCTTAGTTTCTAGGGGGCGTGGTTTAATTGACAGGAATGAATAAGCTTCTTCAACAGGTAAAGACGCTCTGCCGCGACACCAGGGGGCGGGGCTTTCTGTGAAGGGGCGTGGTCCACGGCGCTAAACTTAAGAGAAAATAACCTCCTTCGGAAATAAAGTCCGCCACAACCATGGAGGTATAATCTTGGAGGAAATATTATATATTATAATTATATTATATATTATAATTATATTATATAGTTATATTTCCTCCAAGGGTATAATAGTAACCTCCATGGCCACAACCCTCTTTCATCCCGTCATCTTCCTTCCCCTCAAGTAAGGCGGGAATAGTCCAGCCTGGAGGGTTGGTCAGGGGCGGAGCGGCCGTGCCAATCAGAGGGAGAGGGCGGGCCGGTGGGCGGGGCCCCCGGCGGGACGGGGCGCGGCTGCGAGAGCCGGAGACAACAGTGGGCGGAGCGCGGTGCCAAGCGGTGCCTGGTCCACGGTGGGGCGTGGCCAAGCCGAGGGGAGGGGCGAGAAGGAGGAGGCTCAGGTGACCTGCGTGCGCCCCGGTGGGCTGGAGCTCGGAGCCATGGCAGAAGCAGCGGCGGAGAAAGGTGAGCGCGAGACTGTGTCATGTGACTGCCGTGCAGTCAGGTGACTGCCCGGACTTGTCCTGGGACCGGCCTGTCGGCCCCCCACCCCGCGATCCCCTTTCCGTCCCCTCCTCATGCTTGATTCCCAAGGCAAAGAGGTGCTGGGGCTCAAGCTCCCTTGTGAAAGAGCTCTCGGAAGCCTGTCCTCCCTCGCCCCGCGAAATCGGGAGGATTCATTGTGGGGAAGCCTCTTTGCACATGCTCAGAGGCCCTTTCCTATGGGTCGGTTGTCCACAAAAACCAAGCAATTTGCTCACCCACCCCTAGTGCTGACTGGAAAGAAAGCACGAGGTGTGGGCAAAGCTCTTCGCACATGCTCAGAGGCCCTTTCCTATGGGTGGGTTGTCCACTTGCAAAAACCAAGCAGTTTGCTCACCTGCCCCAATTGCAGACTGGAAGGAAAGACCACTTATCCACATCTTCATAGTACTCTCCTTTTTAGTATCCTAAATTGATTGATTTTATTATCCAAAAATTTTCCTAAATTAAATAAAAGTTTCTACTGAATAGAAATGTTTTAATGGGTTTGCTGTGGTTGGCCAGCCTCCATGCAATGTGAATGAGGAGGAGGGGAAGCTGTTTCTTATGGAGGTTCTTGGGCTATCTAGCTCACCATTGACCTCACAGACAGGCTCACCAAGGTCTTAGATGGGAATTTTTCTTGGCTGTACTTGGAAATCCTGCTCAGGGTTGAACCTGGGACATTTTGCATGCAAAGCAGATGCTCTTCCACTGAGCTGCAGCCCCCCCCCCTTCGTATCCCCCCTCCCATCAGACCAGGATGATGCTATCATACCAGTGGTGTGATTTATAGTGCTGCTTTGGGCTGGAGGGTGCATCTTATAAATGAAGCCCAGAGTATAGAACTTGAAACCATTCATAAGAACCCAGCTGAATCAAGCCAAGGCCCATCTAGGCCAGCTTCCTGTATGTCACAGTGGCCCACCAGATGCCTCAGAGCACACAAGATGCCTGCATCCTGCTGCCTCTCCCTAGCACCTGGCCTGAGGTATCCTACATCTAAAACCCAGTAGGTTGCACATATTCATTGTGAGAAATGCTCAATTATTTGAGCATTTCTCAAAGATTTAGCCGAGAGGGTTAATGCCTCCATTTGCCCGAAGATAACACCTGAAGATCTCAAGGTCGTGAGCTCGGGACTGCCAGAAGTCTCTGCGAGCAGCAGACCTTGGAAACTGCGGCTGATTAGAAGCTGAGTTTCAGCTGCCTCGTGGGAGGAGGAGTGTGCTGAAGTCAGCTGCGTCTCTGGTGGGAGCAGGGAAGCCTCTTATCAGCCAGCAGAAGACAGACGGGTGGCTAAAGAAAGAAGGCTAAATCCAGAAAGAAAGATCTGTAGGAGTGTTGTTCTTGGAAGATAGAACATTCTGTAAAATTGTAAAAACCTTTGGGTTTGTGAGAAAGTCTGCCTATGTAAACCGCCTTGAGTTCAATCATTAGAGAAATCTAGTGATATTAAGAAGGGCGGTATATAAATAAATTTATTATTATTATTATTATTATTATTATTATTATTCTTTCATAAATGGAGCACGTAAGACCATGTTTGCTAGCCCTGCCCATACACTTTGACCCCACTAGTTGCCTTTTAGCATTGGATGGCCAAGAGACTATTTTCAAATAAGCCCTCCAGATAAGCAGAGGACCTCTGCGCTCAGTTTCATAGCATTGGGGTAGAGGCGGCTTGCTGTGCTTTCTCCTTTTGTGGAGTCTTTGTCTTTGTCATACTTCAGTGAATCAGCATCTTTGTTGATTCGTCATTCTCTGGAGGGACAGGAGACTTTGTTTTCTTCAGAGTGGATTTGTCAAGTTCTACATTTTTATTTATGTGAACATTTAAAAACCTGCTTTTCAGCTTGATGGATTCTCAAAGAAGGAAAAAACATTTTTTTAGCATGTGGGTGCGTGTGCGCATCCAAGGAAGAATGCAACATAAATCCTGCATACAAATCCAAGTCACGTGCCTTGCAGTGAACTTTGTGCAAAGTGCCTTCTGGTAACTTTCTCTTCATTTTTCCAACTGCAAATCACATAGGAACGGGGATCGCACTGTCATACCTATCCACATTTTAACAAAGGAGCATTTAGTTCTTTTTAAACTAGGTAAACAAAATGCTGTCACAGGTCTGGGGTTATTTCTTTGTAGTGTGTAATCTATATGCATGGCCCTCTGTTTGAATAGGGCTTTTAAAAAAAAGATATATATACCTTGGCCTTTTGCTGGTAATCTAGGCCCCCAAGGCAATTTACAAGCTGAAACGCATCTCTCATATCAAGTCAATCAATTGCAGCAATTTAGCAAATGGATGACCAAAAAAGATTTCACAATTATTTACAAAATTGTAAAGAATGAGGACAAGTCCCTGCCCCTTGTTGTTCAGTCGCTAAGTCGTGTCTGAGTCTTCACAACCCCCTGGACCACAGCACGCCAGGCCTCCCTGTCCTCCACTAGCTTCCGGAGTTCGCCCAATTTCATGTTGGTTGCTTCGGTGACACTATCTAACCACCTCATCCTCGGCCGCCCCCTTCTCCTTTGGCCTTCAGTCTTTCCCAGCATGAGGGTCTTTTCTAAAGAGTCTTCTCTTCTCATGAGGTGGCCAAAGTATTTGAGCTTCAGCTTCAGGATTTGTCCTTCCAGGGAGCAATCAGGCTGGACTTCCTGTAGGATTGACCGATTGGGTCTCCTTGCAGTCCAGGGGACTCTCAAGAGTCTTCTCCAGCACCATAATTCGAAAGCATCTATTCTTCGGTGCTCCGCCTTTCTTCTGCCCTGCCCCTACAGGTTCACAATCTTACACAGTGGTTATGAGCAAAACCACAGTTTGTCTGTGGCCCAGTTGTGGGGTGGCCTGGTTTACAACCAATTCTGCATTTACACATTGCAGGTGTGAAATGGACTCTTGTGTAAAATTGCCTGGTGACTGCTTTCCTACCTCAGTTGTACATCTATGCCTTTGTCCCTAGTAACCAGTTTGTTTCCTCTGCAGCTTACTACAGATTCCTTGTGCTTTTCTTCAATTGCCTCTTGACCTTCGGCTCTTACTTCTGCTTCGATATTCCCAGTGTCTTGCAAGAGCAGTTCCAAGGGGTAAGTATTCTGATGGAAAGGGGCAACAAAATGCTTTTAAAGGTCATCTTGACTGCAGTCCTGAGGCAAACAGATGTGTGGCATTCCGCCACGAAACAGCGTTGAGCACAAATGGTTTCAAGCCACAGAGGAAAGAGTGCTTTTTCACAGAACCAAACTAGAGTTTAAGCTATTGAATGCTTGCTGCATCCCAAATTTGGCATATACCCCAAATTTAGCTTTGCTTAATGTGGCACTATGATTTTTGCAGGTTAAGGGCGACATCTAGAATGCCCTTATGTGGGAATAAGAACTGCGGAACTCAGTGGGACTTGATTCTGGGTAGATATGCCCAGAATTCCACTGTAGATTGTGTATAAAGAACTGATGTAGCACAGTGGCTACGAGAGTGATAGCCCAGTTCTAACTATTTCTAGCACTGGGGCGGCAGCCACTGCACCAGCAAGAGCTGTCTCAAACATGCCATAAAGCAGTGGTTGGGACCCACCAGTGGGTCGTGAGCCCATTTCAGGTGGGTTGTGAAGCACCTAGAGCAGCCATATTGAAAATACGGGAAAGTGTGTGGTTTTTTTTGCTTGGGTCAAGGTTGGAAATAGGCTTTTTTTCCCTTTCTGATTCACTTTGCTATTGGAAAATGGCTGAGGAATCACCCAACGTCCTGCTGCATTCTCAGGAAAGCAGCAGGCTCTGGCATCACAATGACGGCACTTCCGGCCATGAACATCACTTCTGTTGGGTATAGCAGAAGCCGATCAGCTGCTCCAGCCAGTCGCGGATCTACCATTGGGCGAGGGGGGGGGCAAAGGGGCGGGGTTTGGCCTACCCGCTCTCCCTTGCAGTTGTACGGCTTTGAAATGGAGTCTGGTGAGGCGGGCGGGTGTGTCAGTGGGTGGGGAGGGGGCGGAGAGCTGACACTGGGGGATCAGAGAGTCGACCCACCCTGTGGACAGAGCGTGGGTTGGGTGCACCACTGTCTCCAGCGCAAGTTGGGATTGGGCTGCAAGCTGCAAATCTGGATTTCCTCTGTTCAAATCTCGTGTTTTCTTTGAACTTGCTAGGTGGCTGTGGGTAAAGCTCCTCAGTCTTCCCTATCTGTAATATGGGGGTAATAATACCTACTTACCTTACTGGTTGGTTGTAAGGGTTACATAAAAGTAATACAAATCCTAAGTGTTGGTATGGCTAATTTAGGATGTCCTCCAACCTTGGTTACTAGAGGCATTTATGCCCCTTTATTTGTTGTTATCCAGAATCTAACCTGCCCAAATGGAACACACCAGAATGGGACTGGGCACAATGGAACAGCAGACTGCGTGGAAGGCCTGGGGATGACGCCTGAAGAAT
The DNA here is from genome assembly GCA_029204185.1 of Lerista edwardsae. Classification (NCBI taxonomy): domain Eukaryota; kingdom Metazoa; phylum Chordata; class Lepidosauria; order Squamata; family Scincidae; genus Lerista; species Lerista edwardsae. The sequence continues at coordinate 2,171,927 of JAJKFI010000083.1, forward strand.
ACAATCTTCTATATGCCATTTATGCCTGGACGTGAGTATCTCTTTATGTAGGGACGGGAAATGAGTGGTAACAAATGTGTATTAAATGGGAAAAAACTCACTTCTGTGTTGTCTTCTTGTTCCTCACAGTAACGCTCTGGTGGTCATTGTGGCTGGTTTCCTGATCGATAAACTGGGAAATCGCTGTAAGTTTTAATGGTTTTATCTATGCCTAATTGTGATTTCCATTTGTCCTTTCTTTAATAATAATAATGCAATAATGCAAGTATTTATATACCGCCTTTCTTTGGCCATTAGATTGCTCCTCTGGCTTTAATTCAAGGCAGTTTACATGGGCAGACATTATCTCTAAACCCGCAAGGGTTTTTTACAAATTACAAAGTTCTGTCTTTCAAGAACTACAAACAACAGATGGAACTTTCGTGGTTTAGTCCTTCTTTCTTGGCCACACGCTTACCTTCCTGCTGGCTGATAAACGGCTTCTCTGCTCCCACCAAAGAAACAGCTGGCCCAGCACAACTCCTCTCTCACAGGCAGCTGGAGACAGCTCAGCTCTTATCAGTCACACTTCTCAAGATCTGCTGCTCACGGAGACTTCCGGTGTTGTCGAACTGGCGACCTTCGGATCTTATCTTTGGGCAAACGGAGGCTTTAACCCTCTTGACTAAATCTTCTGCCCAAGTATTGTTCTTCTCCTTGATCTTTAACCAAAGTTTGCCCCATTCCTTTAGCCCTGCATTAGTTTTTTTAAAGCATAAGATCATGTGATATGGGTACCGAGACTCCCATATGGAAAAGAATAGCCAAAGTTAGGGTCATTCTTGACCAAAGATACTAAATCTCTCATAACCATGGATGTAGCCCTTGATTGGATGCCACACGGGTTTTCTTATCTACCCCCTCTTTCATGGAATAAGCAGTGGTTCCCAAACTGTGGGTCGGGACCCACCAGTGGGTCGCGAGCCAATTTCAGGCGGGTTGTGAAGCACCTAGGTCAGTCATCTTGAAAATATGGGAAGATAGGATGCTGGGAAGGGGAGGCCTGTATGGTTGTTTTGTTTGTGTGAAGGTGGTAAATAAGCTTTTTTTCTTTCTGATTCACTTTGCTATTGGAAAATGACTGAGAAATAATCCAATTTATGGCTGTGTTCTCAGGGAGGCAGCAGGCTCTGGCATCACAATGACGGCACTTCTGGCCATGACATCACTTCCGGTGGGTCCTGAACTGATTGTCATTCTAAAAAGTGGGCCCTGATCATGGTGCCTTGTCAATTGTCAAAAAAGCTAATACATGGTGTACCTGGACCATTTTAGTGCCTCACTGGTGAGCTGTGAGATGAAAAAAGGTTGAAAATCACTGTTCTAGAGCAGTGGTTCGCAACCCTTTTAGCACCGGGATCCATTTTTTTAGAATGGCAGTCTGTCTGGGACCCACCAGAAGTGATGTCATGGCCGGAAGTGCCATCATTGTGACGTCAGAGCCTGCTGCTTTCCTGAGAATGCAGCAATCAGTTGGGTGATTTCTCAGCCATTTTCCAATAGCAAAGTGAATCAGAAAGGGGGGAAAAAGCCTATTTACAACCCTGACACAAGCAAAACAACCACACAGCCCTCCCCCTTTCCAGCAGCCCCAGATTTTCAATATGGCTGCTCTAGACGCTTTGTGACCCACCTGAAATTGGTTTGTGACCCAATGGTGGGTCCTGACCCACAGTTTTGGAACTCCTGTTCTAGCGTATCTTGGTCTCTCTCTCTCTCTCTCTCTCATCATTACAGTGTCCCAGATAAAAGTTTATGAATGGTATCTGAACAGGAATTGTTGGTTTGGGAAGGGGGTGAGAGATTGTGCTTCTGTGTTCTCAGTTCTGTTCACAGCCCTTTTTGTTCTTCTGGATGCTGTTTCTCTTTTTCCTCTTTTTGAATCGAATCTGTGACAACGCATTATGGATTTTGTCAGGACTCAAAACATTGCAGTTGGCAGAGACGGGCATATTACTCATTTTGAGCACAATATGGAGCAGTCTTTGAAGCAGTGTTGATGGCGATGTGTCTGTATGGTACAGCAGAGGCATACAAAATAGGGTCAGTAACATCTCTGGCAGCCAAATAAAAGAGGATTCGATGCTCCTTTAAATCAAGACACAGATATAAAACAAGATAAAAAACAGCTGCCAGAACTGATGTATTGCTTTAAAAAGTTTTCCCAACATGTTCTGTTATAATCCTTTACTGGGGAATATTCTTATCCTGACCTTTTCACTGCGTAGGCTCTACAAACCCCAGAAATGCTTTTCTGGAGAACTCCAGAACTCCTGTGTACTGTTCTGGTTGACAAATGTTGTTTGTACGCACAGGAGCTATGAAGTAATCTTCATTTGGTCTTAAATCTTAGAGCACAATCCTAACCTGGAGGTAATCCAATCCTAACCTGGCACACTTAGGCTAGCAAAGTTTGGCCAGCACAAGAGCCACCGTCAAGTATATTTGGACCACTCTTGGAGTCAGAGAGGCCAGCACACAGACGTGCAACATCCTCCCTGACTCTTAAGAGTGGTCCAAACGTCATTCTCTTGTATCTGGCATTCTGAGGTAAATTTCTGAAGTAAAATTCTGAGGTAAATATGAGGTAAATAAAGCAAAGTCTGGCCAGCACAAGGGCCACCGTCAAGTATATTTAGACCACTCTCGGAGTCAGGGAGGCCAGCACACAGACGAGTACCATCCGCCCTGACTCTGAGAGTGGTCCAAACGCCACTCCCTTGTATCTGGCATTCTGAGGTAAAATTCTGAGGTAAATATGAGGTAAATAAAGCAAAGTCTGGCCAGCACAAGGGCCATCGTCAAGTATGTTTGGGCCACTCTTGGAGTCAGAGAGGCCAGCACACAGACGTGCGCCATCCTCCCTGACTCCCAGAGTGGTCCAAATGTGCCTTACAATGTCCCTTTTGCCAGTCAAACTTGGCTGACCTAACTATGCCGGCGTAGCTCCTGGTTAGGTTTGTGCCCTTAATCAGAGAACTTGCTGTCTCTTAATCTTTATGGCCCAGTGTACTTAGATTTTTACAGCCTTCTCCCATCTGGGTTTTCTTTCTCTCTCTAGTTGGTGTGTTTCTCTTCTCGTTCCTCACTGTCCTGGGCTCGTCCGTATTTGCTCTGGGTTCTCACTTCAAAGGAACTCCGTACCTTTTGCCATTGATGCTGACTGGCAGGTTGCTTTTTGGCTCTGGAAATGGATCACTCACCAGTAAGGAATGAAATTTTTTTTTCCAGGAATAGGCCATGAATCAAATGTTTGCCATATTCCCAAATGTCTGTCTTTCGCAACAGAAACTTGAGTGGGCTTGACTTTGGGATGCCTGAAGTAAGAACATAAGAGTCCCGCTGGATCAGGCCAAGGGCCCATGTAGTCCAGCTTCCTGTATCTCACAGTGGCCCACCAGGTGCCTCAGGGAGCACACAAGACAACTAGATACCTGCATCTCATTGCCACTCCCCTACACCTGGCATTCGGAGGTAGCTGACTTCTAAAGTATGGAGGTTGCACTACCCATCACGGCCTGTAGCCTGCGATGGACTTTTCCTCCAGAAATCTGTCCAGTCCACTTTTAAAGACACCTAGGTCAGATGTCATCACTACTTCCTGTGGCAAGGCATTCCACAGATTAATTACCCTGGGGGGGGAAGTATTTCCTTTTATCTGTCCTCACCCTCCCAACACTCAATTTTAGTAGAGGGAGGGAGAGAGAAAGAGAGAGGGAGGGAGGGAGGGAAGGAAGGGGGACTAACATCCAGTGTGTTGGAGAGAAAGTGTGTGAGAGCGATGTTGTCCTTTGCTTCTTGATGACATGCTGCCAGGAGGCCTTTGGCACACCCACTTGCAGGGACGGCATCTGTCCCTGGGGCTTCCATATTTCCCAGTGAATAATGTTGATTTGTTTTCTGCGTTTGAGTTGTGCAGAACCGCATTACTGCCTTCTGGTTCAAGGGGAAGGAGCTGGCGCTGGCATTTGGACTAACTCTCTCCTTCTCCCGGCTTGGGAGTGTCCTCAACTTCTTCTTCACCCAGCAGTTTGAAAGCCACTTCGGCATCCAGTGGACTCTCTGGGGAGGTGAGCAGGTGCTTCCGCCGGTTCACAGAAGAGACACCAAAGGTGTCCACCCCAGCTGGGGCTTTTTCTAGAAGATCAGTTTATAGACAGATACGGCCTTTTAATCTGCGGATTTTGTATCTGTGGATGTAACTTGATGCGGGTCCCCCAACCCACGCTGGGGGCTGAACTGTGGTCATGCAGAACTGTGGGGGTGTTCTGAGCCATAGGGAGGCCATTTGTGACCTGAGGCCATCAGACTGCCTGTAGGGGGTGTCGTAAGACCCACCTCTGGTCCGTTTTGGTCCGGTCCGGGAGTGTGTCTCAGAACACCTCTGGCAGATGTTCTGAGACGTGGGTACTCATTTGGCATGTGGGGCCTCCCTGCACCTCGGAACACCCTCCAGGTACAACCAGGAGATGGACCCCTGCAGATCTCCATTATCTGTAGATTTCAGCCCCCGTGGGGGTTCTGGGAACGGAACCCCCCATGCATGCAGAAGTTGAACTCTACTGCAACTAAACTGCTATTTCGCCCGTCAAAGGCGCGTACAAATAGTTCCCAAAGGCAGGGAACAGCGTGTTGCTGTTTGGCAAAATGTGATTCCTTCCCATTTTGGGGAACCATGTGGTTGCATGAGTGTTGCAGTCATTTATGGGATGGTACCGTCCCATAATGACGTCACGGATGACAAATGCTGCAACCGACGTTGCGTCCAGCGGCGTCACACAGCCGGAACGCTGGGCGGGAGGAACAGGTGAGCGGCAGCCCGCCCGTTGCATACCGCTCCGTTTCGCCGTCTTCCCCGCCCCCGCGGTATCCCCCGCCCCCTGTATCTCCGCGGGGGCGGGGAAGATGGCGAAACGGAGCAGTACGCAACGGGCGGGCTGCCGCTCACCCGTTCCTCCCGCCCAGCGTTCCAGCTGCATGACGCCGCTGGTTGCATCCCACTGCATTTCGACACTCTCAGAGGTACTCATTAAGCAAAGAAGAGAGCATCCCATGAGGTGCCGCAGAGAAGTCACATTTGCTGCAATATGCTGGTGTTAGCACCAGAGTTTCCTTTAGCAGGAATGAGTCTTGTGTGCTATGGGGAACTTTGCCACATCAAGGGTGTCTGGTATATGTGCGCAGGGGTGTTAGATAAAGCATTTCTTTTATTTAAAATATTTATCTCCCATCTTCCCTCCCCCTAAATATGAGGTTTCCAAGACAGCTTAAAAAAATGTAATCATAAACACAGTCGGTTACAACACAGAAAAAAGAGCAGCACAAAACGGCAAAGATTGGGGAGAAAGAAGAGAAGATAAAAATAAACTCAACTCACACATGTTTGCTTCAGGAGCACCAGCGGCAAACAGATTTCCTACACTGTGGAGTGTATAACAGGAAATGGCTTTAAGATGTTGTCCGGCCAACCGTCCTGACTCGGGACCGAGCCCCTCCCTGCAGAGAACCAACCAAGTGCTTGTCCAATGTACTCTCCAGCACTTACAGCGACAGAAACTCCACCATTGGTACTTCATTTGTTGCAGGGACCTTGCTGTGTGTGTTGGGCTTTGTTTCGGCCATCACGGTCAGTGTGCTGGACAAAGTGGGCATGCGGCAGCTTGGCTTGGATGGAGTGATCCAGCAGGAGTCCAAGAAAGTGGTACGTGGAGCGAAAGGTGCCGCAGGCACAAGATCTGCTCAGTTCTCTTTGGTCCTTGCTGAGTTCCCTTTGCATCCCAGATGCAGTTCATCACCTGGGGCCAGGAGAGGGCGCCACTGTCTTTGGAGCCAACGCATCTCCACAGTGACCGTTTCAGTGTCATTCTCTTTGCTGAGAGGGTGGTGGGAAAGGGTTGCCCCATGTGCTCAGCAAGTATGGTCCTAGTTCTGTTTTGCTCATTGGCCCATCTAGAGTAGCGGCAGCCACCAGGGAAGCAAATCCTGAGTCCGTTGTCTCCTGGGTTCCCATGTCTAGTGAGCCTTCTCATCTCCCCTAAATGAAATGGAAAAATCTAGCCCAAGGGTGTGTATCCTTCAGTGGTTCCCAAACTGGTGGGTCACGACCAGTAGTGTCATTCACAAACGAGCCGCCGGAACGTGAGGCGGGACTTACCGCCTGATTGGCTGGCCGTTTGTGATGTGTCGCTGCCTGCCCGACCGCTGCGCGGGCACCCCTGGCTTCGGAGGGGGTGCCCGCTTGCCTGGGGGGCGCGCTGGGTGCCTAGGTGAGCCGTGGAGGGGCGCGCCACCCAGAGGGAGCCCCCGCGACGGGCGGGCAGGCAGCGACGCGTCACGGACTGCCTGTCAATCAAGCCGTAAGTCCCGCCTTGCGCTCCGGCGGCTCATTTGTGAATGACACTACTGGTCACGACCCACCAGCCTGGGAAACCACTGCTTCTGCTCCTTTAAGGGGCGGGGGGAGACGGCAACAACATGATCCCCAGTATCACACTGGAGCCAGGGACAGAGGGTTTTTTTTCCAACTCAACATTGCCAGCGCTGGCCTGGGGAGTGTGGGGAGCCCCGCAGAAGCCTCTGCAGGGCTCCCCAAGCCTCAAGAAAGCTCAAAATCAGAATGGGAAGCTACATCCGGGTTTTTTAGCGCGAAACCAGAAGTGGCTTCCAGTAGTGATTGTGAGCTTTCCTGAGACTTGGGGAACCCTGCAGAGCCCCCAGGATCAGCAGTGGGTTGGGAAAAAACCCCGCTTGCAGCAGTGCAGTACTGGGGATTCTGATGCTGCTAAAGCCACCCCCCCCCCACAAACTTGGGTGGTTCCTGCCCCCCTTGTAGGAGTTTGGGAACCGCTTGTTCGGACTGTCCCTGACGCATACAGGTGACCTTTGCATTTGTCCCTTTGCATTTGTCTCCCTTTCTTGGCAGCGGATTCAGGACATTCGGCACTTGCCCCTTCGCTACTGGCTCCTGATTCTCACCATCATGTTCTTCTACAACGGGGTCTTTCCCTTTGTGGCAGATGCCAGGTAAACCGACCAGCTTGGCCGTTGGTGCTGGTTACGTATGAAGGGGAAATGGGGTGAATGTTACAAAGGCAGATCTGGGCAAAACAGCTCATTCGTTCATTTTTGGAACGATAAAATACAGGACTTACCTGTATTTCCCTGTGTATAAGACGCACCCATGTATAAGACGCACCTTAATTTTGGGGCCAGAAATTTGAAAAAAAAAAAATGTTTTGCATTTGGCATTATTTTGCGTTTGAAAATCAGCATAGGAGGCAGCGCTGCGTTCTCCATGCTCCCGCTTGCCTTAAAGAGCCGGCGGGAGCGCAGAGAACGGAGGTCAGCACTCCTGCTTGCGTTCTCTGTGCTCCCGCTTGCCTTAAAGAGCCGGCAAGCGGGAGTGCTGCTGCTGGCTCTTTAAGGTAAGCGGGAGCATGGAGAACGCAGCGCTGCCTGGCACACCCCCTCGTATAAGACGCACCTAGTTTTTAGCGCCCCAATTTTTTGAAAAAAGGTGCGTCTTATACTTGGGGAAATACGGTATAATGCACAATGACTCCTTTTTCTGGGGGGGGGAAGATAAAAGTGGGCGGTGCAGTGGCTGGCGTATGCTGCCTTGGCGCGGGTTTTCTCAACAGTGGGAAGAGTATTAGCGTCTCAATTTCTCCCCACGTCCCTACTTGATGCATAGACCTAAAGGGGAAACAGAGGACAGGGCACCCTGCCAGTTCCCTCTCCCTCCTCTGCCTCCCAGTGCTGGCTGGAAAGCCAAGAGGGTGCGAGGGTGCCCTCCGCCTGTGTGCATAAAATTGTTTCCGCAAGCGATCTTTCCCTCTGCCACACGATCCGTTTCCAAGACGTTGGAAATCAATGCTCTGCAGCTAAATCTGACGAGCCACGTGTTGGAGGGCAGAAATGTGGCGGGGGGGAGAGTGAAGGGCCTCTGAAGGACACTGAGAACCTGTGGGAAGGGTCTCCCTTGTCCCCCCTGGCCACTGGCCTGCCTCTTGTGCTCTGCCTTGGCCTCCAAGCGCTGTGCATGGGGGTTCCTGTATTGTGCTGCGGCTTCCTAAAAGGGGGGGAGTCAGGTTTGCTCTTGAGCGACCGCCTTGGATACTGTCCTGATTCCCGTGCAGACGTCCTGACCTTGGCGGGTCTCTGGCTGTGTGTTTTTCTACATCAGCAAAAGAGGAATATTGATGGAAGGGGTGGGAGTGAGGTTGGCTTCTATGCAAGGGCAGAACCAAGGAACTAGGGGGTGAAGGGGGCGTGGATTGTGCTGCTTCTGCTGGAGAAGGGATGAGTACCGCCTTTGGCAGTGTAGGAGTGCACATCTTCAGAGGGTGTCACTTCCTGCCTTTGCCAAAAGATGGGGCCCTTAGATGTGCATCTTAGGGCACAATCCTAACCTGGAGTTAGGCCGGCACCAGGGCCACCATAAAGTGCATTTGGACCACTCTTGGAGTCGGGGAGGGTGGCACACGTCTATATTCTGGCCTCTCTGACTCCAAGAGTGGTCCACACGTACTTGACGGTGTCCTTTGTGCCAGCCTAGTTAGGATTGTGCCCTTAGTCTTACCATCCCATGGGCCACTCCACGTTCCAGTCTGATCCATAAAATTGATGTATGCCTTGGGGGCCAAATGCTGTCCAATTTTCCAGCCCTGATGCAGCTGTCACAATCAATCAATCAATCAACAGATACTTATATACCGCTTTTCACCACGAAGTTCACAAAGCAGTTTACAGGCAAATAATAACGTTAAATGGCTCCCTATCCCAAAGGGCTCACAATCTAAAAAAAAGGCAGACCACCAGCAACAGCCACTAGAAAAGACACTGCGCAGGGGTGAAGAGGGACAATTGCTCTCCCCCTGCTAAATATAAGAGGAGCACCGCTTGGAAAAGTGCCTCTTGCCCAGTTAGCAGGGGTGATGGGATGGGATGTGTGTGGCATTCTGGGATGGAGGGGGAGTCGGGAATGTTTTCTCACTTGCATTGGGGCTGCCTCTGTGCCAGAAACCTGGGTAGGATTGGGCCTGCAGTTATTCCAGCCAGCCTGAATCTGGGGCAGAGCCTCTCGACTGACCCAGCGCAATCTCCGTTTCTCTCTTGTTGGGCTGGTGTAGCTGTCCCAGTTTCCCAGAGCAGAGCCCTGGAGGCCGGGACTGGGTGCCTCTCGGCTGTCCTTCCCATCCCATGGCTCAAGTGCCCGATTTGGGATGAGCGACTGAAAGGCACTCGCCAACCCAAGGCACAAGTGGGGCTGCTCTGCAGGACGTTTTCGGTCACAAAGCAAACGCATGCCAAGGCCTACGAAAAATGCCACGTCAGCCCGGAGAGTCGAATTTGTTTTTACAAGGCCGAGGGAACGTTTTTCTCGCTCACTCAGTACTTGTGCTGGTATAGCCTCATGGGAGTGTTTGTGTCTCTGTCTCTTTGCTTTCTTTTCCAGCAAGTTTATCCAAGACAAGTATCCTGGCTACAGTCAGCAGGCTGCTGCTTACATTGCTGGGGCCGTCTACGACAGCTCCCTTGTTCTCTCTGCCGCCGTTGGCATTTTGATTGTAAGTCCCGTTCGCTTGCTTGGGCTTAAAGTTTGGGGGGGGGGGAATCCACTGATGTAGTCCTTCTTTTTGGCTTCCATTGAGAGAGTCGTACATTCAGCAGGATTTGACTGCCACTAACTCTGCAAAGTTAACTCTGCATAAGAAAGGCAGAGCGCCGAAGAATAGATGCTTTTGAATTATGGTGTTGAAGACTCTTGAGAGTCCCCTGGACTGCAAGGAGACTACTAGGGACAAAGGCATAGATGTACAACTGAGGTAGGAAAGCAGTCACCAGGCAATTTACCCAAGAGTCCATTTCACACCTGCAATGTGTAAATGCAGAATTGGTTGTAAACCAGGCCACCCCACAACTGGGCCACAGACAAACTGTGGTTTTGCTCATAACCACTGTGTAAGATTGTGAACCTGTAGGGGCAGGGCAGAAGAAAGGCGGAGCACCGAAGAATAGATGCTTTCGAATTATGGTGCTGGAGAAGACTCTTGAGAGTCCCCTGGACTGCAAGGAGACCCAATCGGTCAATCCTACAGGAAGTCAAGCCTGATTGCTCCCTGGAAGGACAAATCCTGAAGCTCAAATACTTTGGCCATCTCATGAGAAGAGAGGACTCTTTAGAAAAGACCCTCATGCTGGAAGAAGATGGAAGGCCAAAGGAGAAGGGGGTGGCAGAGGAGGAGATGGTTAGAGAGTGTCACCGAAGCGATGAACATGAAATTGGGCGAACTCCGGATGCTAGTGGAGGACAGGGAGGCCTGGCATGCTGTGGTCCATGGGGTCACGAAGAGTCGGGCACAACTTAGTGACCGAGCAACAACAACTCTGCAAAGAGGTTCTTTTTAAAATGGGGTCGCTCTTACATTTAGCAGGTGGATAGCTCTCTCTGTTCACCTCCGCAGAACATTGCTGGTGTCCCCCTTGTGCTTTTGTTTAGATTGCAAGTCCCTTCTCTTTATTTATGTTGGGCTTTGAGAACATTGTTGAAAAGTAGCGCATCAGTATTGTGAGTAGAAATTAGAGGGGCCATCTTATCCCATCTAACCATTCATTCTGTCTGGTTCCTCATCACCCCTAATGCATATTGCTGGTTTAAAGCCTGATTTCCTCAAACAGGAGTAGGAGAGGGGTCCTTTCTAGTCTAGATTCTGCAGCTAACGTTCTGTCCCCTTTGCATGCTGGGTCTATGCAGAGGCAGCTTTGATGCAGAGGATTGTGGCCATCTTGTGCTGTGATCCTCCTTGCAAATACAGTTCCCCAGATCTGAGCCTCCCGAATTCACAAATTGCAGCCCTCCTCGCTGCCTCCTGTGTCTCACTATGTCTGTGCTGTCTGCAAATGCTAACAAGAGGCGGGTTCAGTGGTGTCATTCAAATGATTTAGGAACAGGAACTCACTTTTGATTGGCACTTGTCGGGAACCCGGAACCAGCCACGGAACCCGTTAGGATCCGGAACGCCCGTTCTGGTCCGTTCCCCCTGAATGACATCACTGGGCGGGTTGGAGGGTTGAAAACAACGCAGCGCTACCTGCTTCCTGTTAGCGCTTCCTGCTTAGTGTTTTCAGATAGCACAGACAGCGAGACAGTGATAGGAGGACTGCAATTGGACAGACGGCATTTCTGCAATGGGGGAAATTTGAACCACTTTTTGTAGGGTTTGCAGCTGGAACTGATCCCCTGCAGATATTGCGGGGGACACGCTTGTACCAGGAGGTGCCTTATAGGGAGTCATCGGCTTTCTGGGTTCTTGGAAGTAGACTTCTTCCCCTCCCCTAGCCGTATTATCTAAGATCTTCAGCAGAGGTTGAACGCTAGACTTTGTGCACGCAAAGCCTGCTGCCCGACAATGGGCCTTCTGTTGAACCAAAGACACAATAAATGGGAGAATTCCACTGCAGTTCACGCACCCGGGCTCTTCTGATGGTCAAAAGGAGTCAACGTGGAGCCTCAGGGTGTGGCTCATTCTGAACAGACTTGGAGCAGTTGGCATTCAGCAGCCCAGTCTAACGGCAGGATGCATGTTGGCTCCGAGGCTTCTCATTGGCTGTTGTGGAATTTCAAAACCCGCATCTTGCTACCGTCAGCCCCACCAGCCAAATTTGAACATTAATAAGACACAGCACTTCTGTAGTAGCCGAATTTTTTTTTAGTTGTTCACTTAGCATATGTATTTTATTTATTTAATTTATACCCCGCCTTTCTGCCCATAGGCACGCAAGGTGGCTTGCAATAAAAGTGTACAGCACTTTTTTGAGTGTGCAAAGTACTTCCTGCGTCTTATCTTTGATGCCATTCTAACAGCCTTGTTAGTCAAGTAAGCACTACCCTAATACAGCAGATGGAAAGGCTGAGAGAGAGTGTCTTGCCTAGGGCTGCCTAGAGAGTTCGTGGTGGAGCCAAGGTTTGAACTGGGTTTGGACTTCGTGATTGGTTGCCTAGTGTCTTACTCCTCCAACTCCCCAAGGCCTTCACTTTGCCTCTCTTCCCCAGGACTACGTTGGACTGAGGGGTGTGTTTGCTGTTAGCTGTGCAGTGCTGACTTTGCCGGTCTTTGCCCTCTTGGCTTTCACGTTTGTTCCTCCACTTGTCTCGACCATCTGGCTGGGCATCACCTACTCTTTCGCAGCAGTAAGTCAATGAAATCCATTAATCCAGATACGAAGTTCCAACATAATCAAGCTGGCTTTTTAGGATGTATGGCTCTACTCAGGTTAGCTGTAGGATCTGTGCATAAGAACAGTTGAACGTGGAATACCTTTATAGAAAGTATCCTTGCATTGACTTTTGTTTTGTAACCAAGAGCCATGTGCCTTGTTGCTTGGTCCACATTGCTCATGTAGTTTGAAATGCAATTACCTCTAACTTATAAAACCTTCTCTCCTTGCTTGCAACAGGCTAGCATGTGGCCTTCTATACCACTGGTGGTTCCTCAGGCGACCCTAGGAACAGCCATGGGGCTGGCAACGTCCGTACAAATGATTGGGATTGGTCTCTCCAATGTGATTGTGGGGCAGATTCTAGGAACAAAGTCCAGGTGAGAATTGGCTATCTTCCCGTCCATCCACTTAATTGGCTGTGCTGTCAAAATGTCCCATCATCCCTTGGGTTGTGTTGCATAGATACGCAAAAGGTGTAACCCAACCCCTGGCCCTGCCTTAACAATTAATAGGCACGAATTGAAGCCATGGACGGAACAATATGGCTGACTCAGATCATCGCCGCGAAGGAAAATTACATTAAAATCTCTTCATGACACAAGTAGTTGTCAATATGAGAGTAATTTTTTTTTACTTCTAGACTATTAAGAGTATTTTTTTTAACTTCTACACTCACCCCCCCAAAGAAAAAAAACAAATTCTGTTAATGTTCAGTACTCACTGAACGGTAGTTTTATTGAGCCGATGTAATGTGAATACATGAATCTTTCCGTGGAAATTAAGTCCCATTTTTCGTTCAGCGATTCGCACACCCGTATGCAGAACATGCAGGCATGCTTAAAGAGGTTGAAATTAACTTTTACACGTGTGCAGGGAGATTTTTATTAGAGAATTCGCGGCAATCCTCCTCCTTCACGGCGATGATCTGAGTCAGCCATATTGTTCCGTCCATGGCTTCAAGAATGTGACGTCATGGCTTCTCCAGTTATAACAACTCTATGGTGTAACCGGATCGTCTTTTTTTGTTTCCACCTTGCCAGTGAATTAAAGATTCCACTTTGGCGCTGGCAGCAAATGATGGTCTTCATGCTGGCAAACACCATTGCTTGCATTGTTGCCTCTGTGAGTCTCAACATAGTGGACAGGAAGCAGGTAAGGATCCGCCTTCTGTGGGGTATCTGCCCCATGGAAGCCCAGTTCTGTACCATGTTCCAGCTATGCGTTACAATCCCATTGTTTGGTTTTTTACTCAAAAGGATTTACTCATTGTATTCACTGGCGCTTAAAACCTTTTGATGCATTTAGGATTGCGTAATGCCTTTCATTTGAAAAACAAAACAAAACACGCCTTCTAGTCCTCATGACTTCCCAGATAGGCAGATAAAATTTCAGAAACAAAATGGGACTGGCAGTGGCTTTCTACACCAGCACCTGTCTATCTGCTGACTTCTAGAGCCCCTCAGAGCTTCATGGCCTTGCTTGCAGGAAACCACAATCCCTGCCAAAATGCTGCTTAAATGCATGGAAAAAATATTGCAAATTAAAACAATGGAACAATGTTTATATTGGTGAAGAATTCTACCCTGTCTCCATTTCACTGCATTTTATTACCAGACAAATTAGTCAGTTACTTGTGGCGGTTTCAGGTCTGCAGTACTGCTTCAAGGCCAGGAGCCACAGGGCAGCTAGATCAACACAGAGCTCAGCCGGGCCTAAACATGCTCCCATGTCTTTCGAAAGCATGTTAGTTAATCCGGCATTTTCAAGCGCATGGTAATTCAGCTGCAGAATACCTCTACTTTGTTTCATTTTTCTCCTATTCTGCATTCCCAGGGTGGAACTCTGAACCGCACGACCAAGCGCTCATCCACGGAGCCTGTCGTCGGGCAGCCTGCGGACACAGCCCCACTACTCAATGAGGTGGAGGGTGAGGGCTCTGTCAACTAGGAAGAGCTTCCATGACCTACTGTGCCAGAAGACAAGAGTGTCGGTGGCCAAGCCAGTCTTTTAACAACATTGCCTCGGTTTTACTTCCAATTGTTTTTATAAGGGAATCAAAATGACCAGCTGCCAAGAAAGGGAACTGCACCTCTTATAGCTGTGACCAGAGGAAGATCTGCCACTATTGAAGCTCTCGTGTTTCACCTTTGGTCGTAAGCTGAAGCTCTCGTGTTTCACCTTTGGTCGTAAGCCAGGAAATTGGTATAACAGCAGTTTCTGCTGAAGCCTATTAGGGTCTTAGGAGCGGGGCCTTTTGTTTTTGTCTTCTAGCCCCTATATACCATATCAGTATTATTCATTTATGTACTACTTTGTGCATAAAGCATTATCTACTCATGAAATTTCCCATTTCTACAAAGAAGGCACAACTTCCACACTAGTCTTCCTCTCTCCCTTCTGTATTTCACAACCTGCCATAAAGTGCAGTTCAAAATCTTGCCTATAACTAATTTCCTTTGCAGCGGTAGAACGCTCCATTTTTTTGTGATGTCTCAGTAGGACTCTATATTCTTCCCTTTATTTTTAGGCTCCTCTAGCTTTAAGATGTCTAGGCCTTTTTTTGGCTGCCTCCTTTAAAAAAAAATTTCAAAATGCTGCAGTTCAGTGAGTACACAGGAGATAGAAATTTCTGGGGATGGGGACATTTCAAGTGTGTTGCTATCATATGGGGGTGGGGATTTGAGAAATAAAGGGAAAGTTTTTGCCTTGGGAGGATGGAGGTTCCTTGTGGCCATAGTTGAATCATGTTGGAGAAATAAAATCACTTGGAAAGCATCAGAGTTCGTGGCCTTATGCTGCCACTCCTTCAGGAAGGTTACTAATTTGTGATTCTTGTGCAAGTATATAGGTCAGAACTGGTGCTAAAAGACTTCTTACCTTGGTGTTCCTTTTACTGGCACCTTTACCCTTCCTGCCCCCAGCAAGAAGGGTGAGCAAAGGGTTTGGTCCTTGGTTTGGAGCTTCTAAGCTGATAGGAATGGACTCCACCTCCTTCCCTTGGTTTGTGATATTTGGAACAAGCTATATTGGTTGAATATTTGGAAGAAATGGTAGGAGGGCTAAGCCTAGGCTCATGCCCTAAGGAGTCCACCTGATGGTTGCATAAGGAAGGTGGTAGTGCCTCCATGGCTGTGGTGCCCAATGGTTTCAGTGTATAGATACTGATTTTCTAGTGTGAAATAGGAGGGCTAAGCTTGTTGATGGAAGACTGAAAGCCTGCAATAATGTATGTCTTGGAGCAAGTCCACACTGCTTGCCTTGCAGTTGTCAACTAACCTGACACTTCAGCCTTAATCACTAACACAAGTTGACACCTTGGTAGCAACACT
Source organism: Lerista edwardsae (assembly GCA_029204185.1). NCBI lineage: Eukaryota > Metazoa > Chordata > Lepidosauria > Squamata > Scincidae > Lerista > Lerista edwardsae. The sequence continues at coordinate 2,187,517 of JAJKFI010000083.1, forward strand.
ATTCACTAATTATGGGGTGGGGGCTGATGGTGTCTGCTTAATGCTGCTGTGGGGACAAATTAGGACAGTTCTGTAGCATTCTCTTGAAGTGCAGCTATTAACTTCTAACTAATGTGAGAACAGGACAGATGGTGCTAGGATGAATCCAATAAAGTTAACTCTTCTGTAGGGTACTCATGTTCGGGTGAAATACTCTTATCACTGATAGTGGAAACTGGAGGGGATGAGATTGGTTTGTTTTGTCCTTTCTTCGCTGTAGATCCTCAGACTTTAAGAAAAGGGACAGTTTGTACTGTAATCTGTTGGGCTACACTGAGCAGTCAGTGTTTTAAGAGTCAATGTAACTGAGTAATACTGGCATGCAACACAAATAAAAGCATTTTTTATGAACCTTTGTTTTGTGAGCATGAGAACTTCTGTGAATGGGAATACTGAGAATGGAAGATCATGATGGAGAACAGGCTGCCAATTCCTTAGGGGCTTGAAGTCCTAGAAAAGGCCCTTCAGGACCATCACTTGCCCTATGATGAGCTTATGCCAGAACCAAGTGACCACATCCATCCCTTCCTACGCCCATTGTGTGTGGCTTGTACCCATGCCTTGAAACAGCCACCCAAAATACAGACTGCAAGCTCTCCAAGGAAGGGATCACCGTTTTCCCTCACACATCCTGTACCACTGCATAAGCCGCTGGCACTATGTAGTCATGCTGTGAATGAAAGCCACGCCAATTTGCCTGTACCAAAGTTTGCAAAGGCACACCACTGGAATACACAACTCGCAGCCTTAAGGAACTAACAAAATACAGTTTATTGAGCAGTACGCGATTCAGCACAGAAGTTGGCATTAACTCCTGTTTTTAAAAGTACCCTTTATCTGGATACCTAGCCACTCTCAAGAAAAATGGCACATACATTGTTAGGTCAGTGATAATTTAAGGCTTAGCCAGAAATCCGCCATTCACCAGTGAGGCACTGGTGAAAGATGCACCTTTTAGTACTTTAGCGCCAGCTAGTCCAAGTTCTGTACTTCAGATAGGGACAAGGAAGCCCAACTCCCAATGCAGAGGGGTGAGGCAGGCTCCAGCCACTTGTTTCCCATGTTCCAGTGGTGCTCCTTGATAGGCACACCCAGTCACTCTTATTCACAGTCCATGCCCAAAAGTGATTGGCAACGTCTTCCTCCCCCAAACAGAAGGCACCTTCAATCGAAAGGTACAGCCATTTAACACTCACCCAGAACTCCAGGCTACTTTAATGCTGCCACACTATATACTCTTCAGAACCAGTCTGGGGGTTTGCTAGTACAGGGAGTCATGCTAAAAGAAGGCAACATGTTCTAGGGTGTGCATGAATAACTCCTGTACGTCCTGGAATCAGACAGGTCACTGCATTAGGTCCTTGCGGTCATGCCTCTGAGTTAAGAGGCAGCCATCCTAAAAACCAGACATGGAAAAATGCTCCATTTTAAACTCCCCACCCTTAAGGCCACACTGCAGTTTCAGAAAGTGCTGCTGCACTATTGCACACAAGTCAGAAAAAGCAGGTGGCCCTTGTACTGCATTGCGAGGCTCCTGGAACGATCCCTGCGCAGGTATTAGGGTCCCAGTCTTGCAACCGGTGTAAGGCATTCACATGAACCAGGTGGGCTTGCTCATGCAGCTAGCCCGGATGCCAAATCCTTGCCCAGAGATGGTACCTAACCTTTAAATGCAAGGGGACGGGACCGGAAACCGCTACCTTGTTTCAACTGGTCTGTTACAGCCAGGACTCCCATTTTGGCTACAAGGGGGAGAGACCAGTGAGAAAAGGGGGCGGGAAGCACAGTAGCTGCAGTAAAGGCTGTGTGAAGAAGGGCCCCCAGAGCACCATTCTCGGAGGAATAAGCAGAAGGCAACTGAAGGCCAATGCACTAACAGAGTCAGCAGAGAAATTAAATAGGACTAGGAAGAGTTGGAGCCCTGACAGGACAGAGACTCCCAGTACAATCGCTTCTAGGGGTGGGGTAAGAGCACTTGCATCTTCACCATCTTGGACAGGATTCAAGGTCTAATGACAGTTTGCACACAGCGGTCTGGCAGAGCTCTGCAAGCAGAGATTGTACTGTGCCCTCCGCAACTGCGAATACCCTCTTCACTAGGATTAAACTCACACTCTTGGCTACCTGGAGGAGAGACCGTGCTGAGCTATTGGCAGAAAGCATACTTATCAGAGACTACAGGGATTGCAGATGCCAGCACTGCCAAAAAGTGAAGGTCTTGGGAGGGAGGCTGCTGAAGAAAGTCAATTCTTGGACTGTTCCTCCCACCCTAACGTCTTTTTCTTTTTTAACAAGACTTGATTCAAGGCAGAGCTCCAGTTCACAGTTCAGACTGACCTTTAATTGGGCTTCCTCCCTATTCAGCACAGATACATTCTCTTAAGGCTACATTACCTCATCTGAGCATCAAGAAAGCAGTTTTCGATCTCAACAGGAATGTGTACTGCAAACCATCATGGGAGGTTTTTCCTTTCAACCTCCCATGTTCAGAAAGCAACAGACGTGCATGGGCTAGAAAGGGTTCTCAGAGCCTGATCTGTATCTTTAAGAACAGAAGCGTCAGCTGCCTCCCGCCAGCACACCAAGGAAGCCAAACCACTAAATGCCTCCTCTCTCAAGGACCAAAATGCAAGACACGCGGTTCTGCTCTTGTACACTCAGGGAATATTTCTGTGCTGACTCCATTAGGGAAGAGGAACAGCTTTCCTCTAATAGAAGGCAATGCTGGATTTGCCCCCAGGGGGGTTGAGGACTTTGTTGTGGGACCGGGGCCGGGGCCCTAGCCTGGGCTCATGATCACTGAGCTTGGGTTCTGGCTCTTTGGTGGTCTTCTGTGGCTCCCTTTCACTTGTATCTTCCATCTGCACTTGTATCTTCAGCTCTTCTGCAGCTGCAAAACAAAAAGTGTCATCAGACAGCCGTGCTAAAAGATGGCATTTGCTCACCTGCTTCATTTACACTACTTTTTTGTTGCATGTATGAATCCCATATTATCAATGAACACTCGATTTGCAGATGGAGTTACCAAAACTCCCAGATGGAGTTATCCAAAATATGTAGGCTGAATAAATATCAAAAAGCTTGGATTTAAACTATTGTTAATGTTCCAAACACAAATGGGTTGTCTTGCTGCAATATTTCAAAGATTCTGCCATTCTGATTCACCCCCAGAGTCCTTGCTGGTTTTCTGCTTCCAGGAGCGAAGGCTATAATTGTGGGTAACTAGCATTCTAAAGAGATGCTGACAGTGGCTGGCTCAACTCTGGAACCTACTTTTTTCTGTGGGAAAGCAGATGCTAGAGGACTCTCTCTCTCTCTCGTGTGTGTGTGTGTGTGTGTGTGTGTGTGTGTGTGTGTGTGTGTGTGGACTGCAATAACTCACATTGGAGCAATGCTGCCAAGGTCTGTTAGTATTTTGGAAGAGACCAAATACAACGCAGCTACTGACCTTGTTATTCTTGAGCGAATGCAGAGATGTCATATTGTAGTTGTTCGCCATTTACAATTCTTTTCTTATTTGCCTATTCGTTTGCTGATTTTCTAGAATATATACACTTGTTTTTGTATGTTTTCTATAGCGTTTTAAGCTGTGTGGTAGGGAGGAGTGTGCAGGTTTACGGTTGGCTGTGGGTGAAATTGATTGTACCTGTCCTTTGCATGGGTCATGGAGAGTCCAAAGCACCGTGTTGCCCAAGGTCACTCAGGGAGTTTAGTCACCCTCCTGAGCCCTCCCTACCTCAAGGGGAGGGAGAGCACATAACCTGACCTGAGCAACTTGAAGGATGAGGTGACTACCCTGGTGATGACAACAAAGCAATTCCAGGTAGCTCAGCCAGGAGAGTCTTGTGACACAGTTGCCATCGAGTGGTTGGTTTGAACACAATAAATGCATCATAGCAACGCATAACTAGAAAAATGATTCGGATACAACCCTAAACCTCTACTGAAGAAATTGTGTTCCATTTACCTTTTTGCACTGGTTCCTTTGGCACATTCCCGCCATCATGCAAAACGACGTGATCCTTGAGGGGGAGGATAACACACACATTATTATTATTATTATTATTATTATTATTATTATTATTATTATAGATAGCAAGAACTTCTAGGAATTTATTGTTTCACCATACATGACTCTACGTTTGCTTACATTACAGGCACAAGCCTAAATTTCATAAAATGTAACATTCCTGTCACCAGCACTCTTCAAGAACAGTGTCTCTAGCATGTTCACATTTGTGCAGTGTTCCCTGCATAGACAGAACCAACTCAACTCAGTTCATTGGCAAAAGGGTTTCAGGCACCTTACAGAGCCAAATATCTCTAGGCACATTTCTTCTCCAGCAGACTACCATGCAATTTTAATTCAGTGGCACGGGGAAGCCACAGGATTGCTATCAGGATTGTAGTCACTCTAAATTTGACAATCCTACACCCTGAAGTCATCAACACGGACAGAAATGGGTACCAAGCTACTCCACCTATCCTATTGGACAAGCTTCCCTGAAGTTTGTTTTACGTGGATTACTAACACAATTACCTTTGGTTTGTTTGGATGTGCTCTGACAACGCTGATGGGCTGCGGAGAACCAAAGATATTGCTCGTCTTCCCACCGGGTGGATTTGTAAGCTGACGAAAAGCGTTGGGCTTATGGTCCTCAAATATGCCACTCTCCTTCCCACCTACAAAAAAAAGTTGTGTCAACGACTTTAGCAGGAACTGCTTTCTCATGCCCTGCCCATCTATAGTCAAGTGCCCATTGTCAGCATTCCTGGCACAAGGTCTAGTTCAGTGCTTTCCAAACTCCTCCAAGGGAGTTGGGAGCACTGGAAGCGTGTGCAGGGGGAGGGGCTACGGCAGCAATGAGACTCCCAGGATCGTGCTGCTGCCTGGGAGATTTTCCCTCTGCCAGTGCCAGCTTCTGGGGATGCAAGGAGCACTGCAGATGCCTCCGCAGGGCTCCCCAAGTCTCAGGAACAGTAAAAGCAATGGAAAACCACTTCCGGTTTCTGATTGTGAAGCAGGAAGTAGTTTCTGATCTTTTTTTTACAGTTCCTGCGGCTTGGGGAGCACTGCAGAGCTCCCTGGACCTCCAGAGCCTGGCACTGGCAAAGGTAAGTTGGAAAAAACTTCGGCAGCCATGCGATCCTGGGGATTGCGTTGCTGCCTTCCTCCCTCCTCACCCATGACAGGAAGAGGTGCTTTCCTGGCTGTTCTAGTTCACAGTTTCCCCCTTGCACTGCACTCCAGCTTTTGTCATTGCCATGTATTGAGTACTCATTTGTCTGCAGCGGGGGAGGATGGGGAGAGAAGAGTGCCTAACGCACCCGAGACTCCATTGTCGAGCAACTTATCCAACTAGCATCAGTGCAGCATTTGGCATACTCTGAGGCAAGTTTCACAACAACAGCTACAAAGAGAGTTGCCATATTCTCCTCAGCAGGGTGCGTACACATACATGTAGAAATACCGTAGCCTCTCTTGCTGCTCTAAGCCAAGCAGCTTTGATCAGACAGGTTCACACGGTCCCATTTAATACACACTTGCTCACTGGCAAAACAGGAAGGGCTGCTTCTGCCCAGCCTCAATTTACTGTGGCAATTTTCAACCTTTTTCATTGCACGGCGCGCTGACAAGGTGCTAAAATTGTCAAGGCATACCACTGGTTTTTGGTTTTGTGTTTTTAACCATTGGTAAGTCACACCATGATGCTGGTGGAGGGCTCAACTACCCAATGGCCCTAAATGACCTTCCCCCCCCAAACTCCTACAGAACACCTGCAGACCATTCGCGGCACATCAATGTGCTCCAGCACACTGGTTGACAACCACTGATTTACCATTTGCATGGCTTGAAATACACCAGGGAAAGATCAGCTGTTCCCTCTTCGCCACCTTCCCTCATTGTCAGCATAAGCAGAAAGTTGATGTGCATTCTATGTTTCCAGCTTAAGCAGAGCTTGGCACACAGACGACCAACCACCCTTTTGACCCTTTCAATTATACTCGCAATGCCGGAGACAGCACCCACTTTCCACCCCTCCTTTACGGCACTGCGCTACACATGACCACCACGAAGGTAGCAAAGTGGGTGGGTTTGCAAGTTTTTCCTTGCAAGGTTTCCAGTGTTAAATTGCTAGGGTGATCCCCTACCCCCAGTATACACCTGCACTAACGTCTAAGGAGCAAGACTGACAAACATTTCCCAGATGCTTCCCACATGAGTGGATCACAGGTTTGTCCAGCCGATGGCGGTTCATCAATCAGCAAAGTGACAGCATTTTTCCTATTGAACACAAGCTGCTGGCTGACCTCTGCAACCTGTGGGATCTGAAATGGTTCTAGCCATTTCACATAGGGCAAGATGAGGGTCCTGAAGGGCAGCACGATATCGTGGACTGTGCTCTAGCGCTTGAGGCTGATCTATTCAGCTGGCAAATCAAACCTGCTGCTCGTCTCCATAGCAGTCCCCCCAAATGGGATGGCTCTTACCGGGAGGGTTTGTTCTCTTTGGGACGTTCTGAGGTTCGTCAGTTGCTCCAAATATGTTTGATTTCATCCTGTTCGTCCTGTTGGAGGAGACAACTTCTTCTGGACTGCCGAAAAGATTGCTGGAGCCTCCTCCAGGAGGTTTCAGTACCCTGTTTTTCAGAACAAATGGCAACCGTGAGAACAGATATCTAATCTGAATTATACATTATTCAGCAAGAGGCAGCGGTGGGTGGCCCAGCATGACATTTCCCTGGTTTTGCATCCTCCATACAGCAGTTTTCTCAAAACGCTGGGAAGGCAATAGCTCTTTTCGTGGCTACCTGAGTCTACAGAGGGGCCCAGGGTCTACACAGTAGCATTCCTAGAGGGGGGTGCCAAGTTTTGCAAGGAGCCTTAGCTTACTCATTTCCCTCGTAGGAGTCCTTGTGGGAAAAGCAACACCTCTGCGTTGCCTACTGGCTATGACTGCAAGGAAAGGAGTGGTTTATGCAGCAAGGTGAGGAGGCTCCTTTCAAAATCCAGGGCCCCGCTCCCCTCTAGGGTCACTACTGGGTCTACACATCCCATTACTGCTTTCTAGAGAGTTGAGGTTTGCTTAACTGCATTCAAAAATAAGCAAGAGGCAGTCCTGGATCCCTCTGGTTGAGGACAAGAATGCCCTTAAGTGCATAAGATAAACATGTGCTGTTCACTGCACACATTCGGCCACATGCAGCAAAACGTAAAGGTCTGCTTCCAATGTCTACCCAGAGGAGAGTCATTCCTTTTGCAGGAGATCTTCCCTTTGTCTCAGTTGTTGGGCAAGGTAATTTACCACACCCAGCTTCAAACTTAATAAAGATGAATGCATAACTCAAAAGGTATCCACACCCTTCTATAGTCTGCATGCAAGTTACTTCTTATTTGCACCTTGAAGCCTGTTACAAAGCAACATATCACTGTGGCAAGATGTTCACAATAGCGGGTTTAAGTGTGCAGGATTTTGATGATACCAAACTTCTGGCTTTTAAGACTGTTGGGCTTAAAAAAAAAGAGCTGTTTGAAAGCAACAATTAATAAGTCGACAACAATCTGATTTTGATATCTGTATAAGTAAAAAAAAAATTGAGTGCCAAATTTGGATCTGATACAGAGGCGAAAAAAGGAAGAAGCACACCATTACCTAAGGAGCAATTAGAAGGGCTGCACCTTGGATGGGCAAGTCATCCTTGCACAACAGCAACCCCACAGTGGATCTTCCTGTGCATTGCACATGTGCCACTAACACAGCATATATTGTGAGGCGGTTGCAGTCTAGGAGTCTGCTCTTTAGCTTTAAACAAGGACACATTCCAAAGCCAAGCCAAGGATACAGTGAACAGGATGCCGGTGTCATTAAAGAATGCAGCTGAGGTGGCTGGAAGAACCGTTTACTGTAACATTTGGTATGTGTTCTACTAAGTGGGTTAACTGGCCCCTCATCTTTTTCTTGTTACAAATGCAGCTGGAGGCAGGGAGCGAATGTTTCCAGTTGGAATCACATTATGTAGACTAGAGAGGATTAGCTATACTCCAAGCACCATTTTCCTGTTAAAAATCCTCCCTAGTATTACTATTTGCAGCAAACAGGTGGGGGGATTGCCACAGAATATGTATGAGGGAGAATTAGCCTTCCCCTTCCCACATTGGATGGTCCCAGAACTGAACTGTACTGGGGGGTAGTCAAACCCCCACCCCGGTTCAGCTCAATCACTTGGAAAAGGGGTATTGGGAAGGTAGTCACATCTTTTAACTATCAGGGGCGTAGCTAAAGAAGTGCAGAAGGGTGCAATTACACTGGGCAACAAACTGAGCTTGACATTAGGGGCCAAAATTGTATGAACGAATAATACCATCATGTTATATATCACTTGAAAGGTAATTTAATGCAGAATGCAATGAAGCAAACCAGCGTGTAATATCTTTACTCTGTCAAAAGTTACGGCCAAAACACCAGAGAAAACAAAACTACAACTGTGATGTCACCCTGTTGTGACATCACTTCTGGGGCAACATTTTGCCCTTTGCACTGGGCTACACTTTCATTAGTTACATTGCTGTTAACTACGTGACAATATTTAACAGAATACCCCCAATAAATGGAGTTTAGCCCTGAAAATTTAAGTTATTGACTATATACAGATGACGTGAGGATCCAGCTGATCCCCCGGCCAGTAGCCACCACAGATGAAGACACATTTCCTGCAGATCCCCTCAAAACTTCAGGCAACTAATTTCTGCAGCACAAGTTGAGGGTAGGAGGTAGAAACTGGGAGACATTTTTGCTAGTGCTATTTGCCAAGGACACAGGAAGACTGTGTTCAGATTGTCAGCCACCACCATCATACACGCCACCTTCTTTCTAGCCATCTTTTCCCTGTACAAACCAAAAGCCTGAATAAACGCATGAATAATGTCACGTTACAGCAGTTTTCTTTCCACACGCCACAGTGTAAACAGGTCTGCAGCCTCACACCTCTCTCTGTCAAGGGGAGATAGCAGCAGTCAGAAAGAACAAAGGTCTATAGCCTAGCACCACTTAACTTGCACAGTTTTAAATCCAAACATTTCCCCCTGGCAAGACAGCATCTGACAGCCTATTGGCCAGGACCTCAGCTTTGGTTCCATGTTGGAAAATTCATTTGTGGCATTGGCATTTTCAAAGCTGTTACAGGAGGAAGCACTCAGCTGTGTGTAAGGAGAGAAAGGAAACAAGGAGCACCTCCTTTGCAATTCATCAATCTCAGCAAAATATGGCTTCTCCTTTTTCTTCTACACACACAGGAGAAATAACCACTGATCTCTTGGACTTTGCTACATCATACCCTTGAGCTTTTGACACTTTTTAGTTAGGTGGTTTCTGCAAACTCTTTGCTGAATTAAAATATCACTTTCAAAAGTTACAATACTCTTAACAAGTTGTACTCATGTGACATGCAAGTTAAACCCAAGCTTTATATAAATACCGAGTCAGCATAATCACATTTAAGACAAAGCCAATGTGTGGTTCTGAGCCATTATGTATAACATACACAAACACAGACGAGTTAACCAAGCTGACTCTCAATGCCATTTATACAGTGAGGGGAGATGGCCCTCCTAGAGGAAAGCAGCCTACATGCTAAGCACATGACTACGTAGATTCACAAAGCCCAGCAACATATCAGGCCTTTGTCTCTCTCAGTAAGTCTCACCCTTTCTGATCTTGTATCTTTCAGATAGCATAAGTTACAGTGTTAAAGATGACCAATGAAATAGACCGAGCTGAATTGGGGGGTGGGCAGCGGTTTAAATTTTAAAAGGGCCTCCACTCATCTCCACAACAGACACAAATATTTTCTATTTCTGATTTATTATACTATAATTTGACCTTTCTGATAAATCCAACTCCTTGTCTCCAAATCCACAGGTATATATTTCATTATTATCTAAGCCCTGAAAAAAATCAGTAATGGCCTCCACTCAGCCAAGAATAAGTCTGTTGACTTTTCTCTAATTAAGGATGTCAATTTCACCATCTTTGCAATCTCAAACATCTTTACCAACTAGTTTTCCAATTTCAGTATACTGGAACACTTCCATTTTATCTATTTGTGGTGTACTGTAGAGAATAAAGAGTTTCAAATATGGGGTTCAATACATTTTCCTTGACAGCTATCAGCCTGTCAGTTTCACGCCCCACCAAAAATCAGGTCCTGACCCACAGTTTGGAAATCACTGCTTATAAAGTAACGTAGTAAGTTAACCTCATATTGCAGATGGAGGCTGAAAAGGCAAAGGCCACAGCTTGTTCATTGCAGAGGCAAGATTTAAACCAGAGAAGTCCTGATGCACAGTTCAAGCTGTAGTCCTAGACACGCTTTTCCTGGGAATAAGAAGGTCTTGTATTCATTCTCATGTACAGTGCAGGTACAGGCGGTGCTCTATTCTTTGCTCTGTGGTTTGGACTTGTCCAGACATTGTTGAAAAATTTCAGAGGCCAGAAGACACCAGTACGGGCAATTGCGAAAAGAGCAAGCATTTCTCATTATATTTGTGCAATTATTCCAAAATTCAGACACCTCCCTGTCCCAAGCATTGCGGATAAAGGATACTCTACCTGAATTAATTCTGACGCACTTTGCAGGTTGGGCGCTTAATGAAGCAGGTGAAATTAGTAAATACCATTTTTTTTTAATTTTAAAGAAACTCTGGAGGCCCCATATCAGCAGTTTTTCAAAGTCTCGGGGAGAACCACTGTGTGTGCAGGGCGAAGGTAGCAACACGATCCCCAGCACTGTGCCTAGGGTGACAGTTTGAAAACCCCTGCCCTATATCAATAGGGGCCAGACATCATTCTATATTGGGAAACTGTCCTCAGGGCCAGTTAGCTGACCAATTACATTTATCAGAATTGTCTGAGATCACCCACTACAGCATGCAGGCAGGCACAGTTCCAACACATGATTGCATTGCACCACTACTAGCTGAAGATACACATTGTATACAATAAAGGGAGTTTTCATTGCACACTTTGTGCAAACAATGTCAGAGACACAAACAAGCCCACAAGGAATGCTTCATACGACTTCTCTTGTAGTGCGCAGTTATTCAGACATCTCAGCAGTGTAGCTTGCTCAAGTCCCACATGCCAAATTGCCAGAAATGTGCATAGACTGTTTCCAGAATTTCAGTGGAGGGGGGGGCGCTTTTATTTTACAAGTCGACCGATGCCTGCCTTTCAACACCAGGGCTGAAGTGGCTGGTTTTATATGCTTAGGTTGAGGAAGAAACATTCTATATGTGTCCAGACACACACACAACTAACAGATTAAATGAGACATTCTGGTCCCTTGGGGCCATACCCCACCCAGCTTTTATTTATTTTGGAAGGGGGCAATTTGGAGCAGAGAAGAAACAGAGGCATGAGTAGCTTCTTACAAAGATACAATACATTTGAGAAACGGTTTTAAAGACACACAGCCCTGTACTCCAGACTAGCCTTCAAGCTGCTTTTCCTGAAATAAAGAAGTAACTGAAATTTGGTTTGCATGTGTGTTTGCAAATCACAACTACAACTACATGACATCATTGTTCTAGCATCAAGGGCGACCTGGCCAGACGAATTTAATAGGAGACTCTATTCTGTTCCCCTGGAATAGCATACTCACCTACAAAGCATATTCTAACCATCTTTCTTTTCTTTAGAAAGCAGTAGTGCCATGTGAAGCAGACTTCATGCAAAGAATAAAGAGAATGTACATGTCTCTTTATTATTGCTGGGTGGAGCTTTGGCTCCCAAATCAGTCCTGATCCCTTGTGCATGCCAGCAAAGTCAGATATCCACGCAGAACCCCTTCCAGAGCCAAGAACAAGTTCCTTAAACGCCTTTGACATAGCATGAAACCCACCCAAATTCATTCCCCTTGTGACACCATCATCAGCATGAGCACATTTTATAGCACTTGGAAAACTATTCTCTCCAGAAACACACACAGCTGCGATTTGCTTTCACATTTCTCCTTGGTTGGCACCACTGTTTTTCAAATCCTGGAACTCATTCAGAAATGTTCGTTGTGAGGAGAGGTATAGAAAGAATAGACCAGGGTGGGGGATAGAAGTTCTACGTTTTATCTAAAGTATCTCCTTCACAGAAAAATGCAAGAAACCTGCAGTGGTTATAAGCTGGCAATTTCACAAAGATTTTATCCCTCAGGTAAAAAAGCAAGACTCTCTGGGAGGGTACAGGAATACAGCAAGGAGATCATTTCCGCCAGCCAACACCCACTCTGAAGACAAAGCTTCCCGTTACAATTGAGCTTTCCTGAAAAATCACACCAGACAGCACGGTCTGATGCCCTTTAGCAGCCAAGCATCTGATCCACCTCCTACTATACAGCAAAAATCTATTCTGGAGTATCACAAGACATGAACCATAAAACCCTTTGGAGCCGGGGGTGGGGGAGAGGTTCCAAAGAGGGGCAGATCTGCCCTAGTGTGATCATTAGTGAAGTGGCACCTTGTTGCAAACGCAGCCCACTTGGGAGTGTTTGTGAGTATTATATATCTCACATACAGCTCCAACTGCCTACCTAGGAAATGACAGCTTCTCTCTTACTAAGATTTACACCCACAGCTTTTTCACTTTCTTCGGCTGCACACCGCCAGATCACAAAGTGGAATGCTGACCACCAGCAACGACAAAAGAACCACAACCCACCTTGCTCAAAGCTGACAACTGAGATGGCAAACTCAATTTCAGTTAAATTATGAGAATTCAGGTGGCCTAGTAGACAGAACTGGCCTTTTTCAAAAAGACCTGGGCAGGAAGGTTTAGTACTGTAGACCTGTTTTTATGACTAATAGAATCTGGACCAAATTGCACCTTGCACTAGGTTGCAAGAAGCGGCCTTGAGACTTCCACTGAGTTCACACAAAATACTTTCTCTGATCAGGAACCAAATCCAAAGTCTTTGATGAGAGATGTGAAGAGATAGTTTTTAACAGAAGCAGACAAAAACCTGGGTTCAAGCCCTCTCACTGCCCACCCCAAATGTTACCCACCTCCTTTTCCTATTTTTCCCTCTGTAGCAAACAAGAACGATAGTGACACATCAATAAAATAAACTTGCTCATTCTTTGTATATGTCACCTCTTAATTCTGCATTACCAAGCAGAAACCACCAATCACAACACCTTAAGAAAACTTTAATTCAAGGGGGTGGGGAGCGTCTGGCTATAGGGAAAAAATACTCAAGAAGCAACCTTGACTGGTTTAGCTCAGTACCATCTACCGACTGGCAGAAGTTCTCCTGGGTTTCATACAAGGGTCTTTCTACAGATTTAATTGAAATTGGGACCTTCTGCATGCAAAGCATTCTGCTCTACCAGCAGCTTAGACATACTGCTTAATTAGAGCATCACAAAACTAAGCAAATTTGGAAACAAATGGTTTGCTTCTCAAGAGTTTATAATTAGGAGTCCCATTATTAGTCAACTTGCCCCATCTTGTCTTTCCATCCAGTTAAGAGTCATCAACCAGCTTGGCCCAAAAGCAAAGTTCACTTACACCACCCTTGAGCTCCTTGGAGGAAGGGTGGGATAAAAAATTTGCAAGAAGTCCGTTTGATTACATTTCCACTACCCCTTTCCTCACCCAATGCTCAGATTATTTAATACAGAATTTTTCCCCCTTGTTATGAACTTTGAATACTAGTTCCAAAGGTGCTATAAATGCAAAGAGCCCTCAGCAGTATCTGAAGGACAATGTTTAAAAAATCCCTTTCTTGGAGCGACTTTGCACTGGTGGCCTGGAGGAAACCTGGAGCAAACATAGCAAACTATGGAACATGTCGTGTGGGGGTGTAGGTATTATAGGGATATTTGCACTGCTCTTTTACGTTTTTCTACTGTTGAGTCAATTTCCGGGTCATACATATCAGGAATATATTTACTTGCTATGATCTGATTCTTACCTGGCACTCACATATAGCGGCTGCAATAAGTATATGGAAAACTGTGCTTAAAGAGCATGGGCCCACTCATCTGGATTAAACACAGTGTTTGGGAAGCAATGTTATGCTTAATATGGCTTGCTATATTATATGCATATCCATCAGTATTTGCACTGAAGCAGACCTCAGTAAATAGGGATCCTACTAACTGGACAGGAGACATATCAAACTGGTAGCACAGAAATTTCTTATAGGGATAGGGGAGATCTTAATTTTGAATTCTGATTTTAAATTGAATAGTTAATGCTATGTTGCTTGTGCTATTACTGTACTGTCTTGATTTTCTTTTGGCCTGGTCCTTGACCGTGATGACGTCTTGACTTGACCTACAAAGAGAGCATGCACTGTACATTGCCCTCATAGCTCCTCACAACAGCCCATGGAGGTAGGTCAGTATGTTGCAAGTGGGTCAAAGCAAATCTATTATGATTCTAAATATTTTGATTTCTTCCTTAAAAGGAAGAATGCGGCATAAACACAAAACACCTAAGATTAGAGGTTAAGCAGGGCTTTGAAAACCAGCCCATTTTCGGAGCCTCCTAAAAAGCTCTCAAGCTCCACGCTGTCAATTTCATTAACACAAGAAAGTCATGTGACCCAGGATGACACGTGGCCCTCACCAGGAGCGCACGGGAACTCCATCCGAATTAGGGCTGCGACACACTTACCTCAGCGCCCTGACGGGCGGGGCTGGATTTACTCCGGATTAAGAGCGCTGCACGGGTTTCGCCGACTCGGAACAGCCCGCGAACACCACCACCACTACTACCACCACCCCATCCTATAGCCAGCTTCTCACCAAATCCGGATTCGATCCGAATCACAGAGCGTCTACACGGGCGGGTCCTTAATCCGGATTGAGAGGGCTGCCGCGCATTCAGGCGGGTGGCGGCCCGTGCCTCGCCTGAATCTGGCCGCCACCGCCACAAAGGTCAGCCGCGGGCTTCCACCCACGAGGGCAAGCGCGGGAAACGGGGAGAGGGACCCAGGCGTCCGGCGCGCGCTCCCGCTTCCCTCAGCCGGCGCAGTGCTACCTTCGCGGACACTCCCCCCAGCACACAGCCGCCTTTACCTTGAACTGGGCTTCGCCAAATCGGTCTCGGGACCCTGGAACATGACAGCGAACGCGGCGGACACCGAGGACGAAAGAGCTCCCCTCAGAGCGGCGCTGCTGAAGACGAGCGCGGCAGGGACCAGCCTCGGCCGCTCATTGGCTCAAGGGCACGCCCCTCATTCCGCCTCGGACCAACCACGACGCAGTGCCCGCCCCGCTGGCGCGCGGAAGACCCTGTTTTAAATGAGAGGGCGAGCAAAAGGCGAGCTCCTTTAAAAGTTTTTTTCCCCTACACTATCTATTGGATGGGAGGGCTGCCACTCAAAAGGACAGCGCTTATTGGATAGAAACAAAAAGATTTTATGGCAGGAGCAAGCAAAATTATATTGACTGGAGTCGGCATGACGTCATTGTCTTGACGCTTCCGGATCACACAATATGGCTGACTCAGATCATGCCGCGAAGAAGGAGGGTCGCCGCGGATTCACGAATAAAAATCTCCCTGCACGCGTGTAAAAGTTAATCTCAACGTTTTTAAGCATGCCTGCGTGTTCTGCATACGGGTCACGTATGTTCTGCATACGGGTCAGTGCGAATCGCTGTCAGAAAAATGGGATTACTTTGCACAGGTACTTAAAATCATTGTGATTCGTTGCTACAGAAAAATATTATTTCATAAAGTATGCAGCCCTGCACAAACTGAAGTAGATATGAAGAAATAAAATAAAAATATGTAATATTTTTGAAATTCTGAACATTAACAGAATTTGTTTTATGGGGGGGGGGTGAGTGTAGAAGTTTAAAAAAATACTCTTAATAGCCTAGAAGTAAAAAAGAATTACTCTCATATTGACAACTACTTGTGTTATACATTGAGAGATTTTAGTGTAATTTTCCTACATATTTATCTAATTTTTGCCCACCCTCCCCTTTTTTTCTTTCCTTCCCGTTCACTTTATTTTTGCTTGTGTAGATTTCAAAAAATAAGTCTGTCAAAACAGTGCAATCCGAGTTTAAATAGACAGCAAGTGGCATTTCGTCCGGTGTGTTCAGTAATATAATTACGCGGAATTAAACCTTGGAATTGCATATTAACTCATAATTAGGTTACCAATGATGTTTCTACACGATCACACGTTATTTTGGTAAGTTTTTACTTCAGGAGTAAACTATTCAGTCCTAAACATTAGGAGCAAACCAATCTGAAATGCTTGGAATGAGCAATGTTTTGAGTCAGACAACATGGCCGCTAAGCCCGCCCCCTGGCGTCAATCCGTCTGTATTAACTCCATGGGCAGGGCCAGGGGTTGGGCAGGAGGCGGCATGACGTCATTTTCTTGAAGTCAACAAATATGGCTGACTCAGATCATTGCCGCAAAGGAGGATTGCCGCGAATTCACTAATAAAAATCTCCCTGCATGCCTGTAAAAGTTAATCTCAATGCGTGTAAAAGTTAATCTCAGTTAATGCCTGCGTGTTCTGCATACGGGTGTGCAAATCGCTGTACGAAAAATGGGATTTAATTTCCACGGAAAGATTCATGTATTCACATTACATCGGTTCAATAAAACTACCGTTAACTGAAACAGTGAGTGCATTATTTTTGCAGCTGTGTAATTTCTTGTTGTTCCTAGCAGTCTTATTCACCATTTTCTGACACCCACTGTTAATGGTCTAGAAGGAAAAAATATATATTTCCCCCCTCCTTTTTTCCCCCTTCCCGTTTACACTTTTTTCCCCACCTTCCATTTTCTACTGTAATATTCTCAAAATCCTGAACATTAACAGAATTTGTTTTATTTGGGGGGGGGGGGGGGTGTTGGGGGTTTAAAAAAAAAACTCTTAATAGTCTAGAAGTAAAAAAGAATTACTCTCTTAACTACTTGTGTTATGAAGAGATTTTAATGTAATTTTCCTATATATTTATCTAAGTTTTGCCCACCCTCCCCTTTTTTTTTCTTTCCTTCCTTTTCACACTTTATTTTTCCGCCTTTCATTTTCTACTGTAATATTTATGAAATTCTGAACATTATCAGAATATTTTTTTTATGGGGCATGACCTTCTTATTTTTGCGTGTGTAGATTTCAATGAAGTCTGCCAAAATAGCACAATCTGAGTTTAAATAGACAGCAAGTAGCATTTCGTCAGGTATGTTCAGTAATATAATTACGAGGAATTTAACCTTGTAATTGCATATTAAATCATAATAAGGTTACCAATAATGTGTCTACATGATCACATGTAAGGACTTAATTTAGCAGATTAGGTTCTTATCAAGTTATTACATTAAATAACTCTATCTTCATTCATTTTTTAAGTTGTCAGAGACTGGCATTTGTGAATATTTAGTTTCCACGGAAAGATTCATGTATCCACATGACATCGGTTCCATAAAACTACAATTCACTGAAATAGTGAGTGCATTATTTTTGAAGCTGTGTAATTTCTTGTTGTTCCTAATGTTCCTGAACATTATCAGAATTTTTTTTATGGGGCATGACCGTTTTATTTTTGCTTGTGTAGATTTAAATAAAGTCTGTCAAAACAGTGCAATCTGAGTTTAAATAGACAGCAAATAGCATTTCGTCAGGTATGTTCAGAAATATAATTACGAGGAATTTAACCTTGTAATTGCATATTAAATCATAAGGTTACCAATAATGTTTCTATACGATCACGTTTTTATTTTCACAAGTTTTTATTTAAGGAGTAAACTATTCAGTCCTAAACAGTACGAGCAAAGCAATCTGAAATGCTTGGAAATGAGGATTGTTTTGAGTCAACCAACATGGCTGCTAAGCCCGCCCCTGGCTTCACTTAGCCAGCATTAATTCTTAAGGGATGCCGCCTCCAGTCATTCTACCTTCATGGTTTAAAGGAACCCCCAACTCACTTTCCCAGCATTCTTTTCACCCTACGAAAGAGCTAACTCCCTTTCCAGATGATCCGGGCTCAGGCTTTGCAACACAGGCAACTGTGCAACTGCTACAGAAGTGAAAGTCCATCCCATTTTAAATGTGTGTATTACAGCAAAATTCTATGCATGCCTACTCAGAAGTCAGTTGCATTTAGTTCAATTAGGCTTATGCCCAGGTAAGTGTGTACTTCTAAGGTAACTATCCTTTTTCTCCACACCATACATTATTTAGGTCTCAATCATGCCCCCCATCACGTTTTCCCCAACCTACAATCCCCAAACACTACAGCATCACTTCATTATGTTGGTTGCTCTCCTTTGCACCTTTTTCCAGGTGTACAATATCTGTCTTCAAGGTCTGGCAACCTAAACTGCACCTAGTGTTCCAAACATGACTACACCACAGATTTGCACAGGGTGAGTACAGTACTTACATTCTTGATTCACAAATCCTTTCCCTAATGACCCCATTATGCGTAATTGACATGCAAGCTGCCTCCTTTATAGCTGCCACATAGTGGGTCCGTGCTTTCATGGTGCTACCTGCCACAATGGCAAAACCCACCAGCATATCTATATATAAAAAAGAGAATGTGTGTGTTTTCCGCATAGGCTCCACAACACCCGAAGCGATTGACACCAAACTTGGCACGCGTATGCCTTGTGATCTGGCGACAAACACTGCGGGGTGGGGGTGCGCAGGGGGTGCCATGTAAAAATGATCAAAACGGCTGACTTTGGTGTCAAATCCATAGTTTCCGGGGTTGCCGAGATGAGCGAAGACGCTCCTGATGCCGTTTGAGTCTGGGTTTGGCCCCCCTTGGTGTGGGGGGCGAGAAGGGGTGTGAAACAAAACGTCCACCATGCCCTGCTGGAACGCCTGGAGCGATTGGCACCAAACTCGGTACGCGTACACCTTACGGTCTGGCGACAAATACTGCGGGGGTCAGACCCCCCTAGCACACCTGGGGTGGGGGTGCGCAGGGGGTGCCATGTAAAAATACCTGAAAATGGCTGTCATTAGTGTCAAATCCGTAGTTTCCGGGGTCGCCCAGAAGCTTGGGATAATTTGTTACCCGGGCAACGCCAGGTAACAAAAGGCTAGTAGATTATAAATGCATATCCATAATATGCATCAGTGCATTGCAAGAACACAATCTGGGCCTATGGCAACCTGATGACATCCACCCAAAGGAATGATTATGATTACTGTGACTTGAGAGGTACAAGGATTTTGCAATCCACTTAGTTACTTTCACAATTTCTCTGAGATATGCTCCTGTTGCTATTTGCAGACTTTAGGGTCACCTACTTGCCACTGTTGCTGTAATTACTTCTATAAAGTTTATTTAAAACTCAGTTCAGTTCTCCCAAACAGAAAAGAAATCCCCCCCAAAATGAGGTCGTATCAGCTTAGTAGCCTAGTCGCATACTTGGGGCATAATCCTAACCTGGAGTTAGGCTAGCGAAGTTTGGTCAGCACAAGGGATACCGTAAGGTATGTTTGGATCACTCTCAGAGAGGCCAGTATACAGATGTGCGCCATCCTCCCTGACTCTAAGAGTGGTCCAAAAAGTGCTTTATGGTGACCTTTGTGCCAGCCAAACTTTGCTGGCCTAACTGTGCCGGCCAGAGGATTGTGCTCGCACTACTGTATCTCATGCTACATTGCAATGAGTATTTTGTCAGAACCACACATTTGAATTAGACCAAGGATTAGTATGTATTTATGCACAATAATAAAAACTGCTTTACAAGTTGAATCGGAAATTTAAAACAGAGGAAGTTAAACAGCTTTTGTATATTATATTAAATAACCCAAACACCATTTTTTTTCCAAAATTGGTAAAGAATAAATAATATAATTTACAATATGGTACAAAAAATAATCAGTAAGGACAAGCGTTCTTGCTTTTATACATACACTATATATGTATATTTATTATCTATAAAAACAAATTCACATCTCCAAACAAGCCAAAAACCTAAGATGATATGGCTTAACTATTATTAAAAGAAACAGTAACAAAGTCTGCTGCCAAACCCACAAGCTCTAAAGCCAGTTATCACATTTTGGCAACTAATGATAACTCACTCTGTTGTAGTGCTTGCAAACATTTTCGCTTATTTAGCATTTACAGTCACGGCGAGACATCAGAGAGTTTTGAAAAAGGGGGTCAGTAAGTCAAAGTGCAGTATTTTCCTTACAAATGCATCTGACGGGGGTGTGTGTGTGTGTGTGTGTGTGTGTGTGTGTGTGTGTGTGTGTGTGTG
>JAJKFI010000083.1:2218988-2276016 GCA_029204185.1 Lerista edwardsae
TTATTATTATTATTATTATTATTATTATTATTATTATTATTATTATTATTATTAATTTGATTTTTACCCCCGCCTTTTTGCCCGGAGGCACTCAAGGCGGCATCACAATATAAAAAGATACAATATAAAATTAACATTAAAAAACAATTAAAAACAATGTTAAAAACAATACAACAAAATTAAAAACAGATACAGTTTAAAAAACAACATGTCCAGTGGAACATAAAATTATAAAAATACACAAACCAGCCAGCCAGCCAGCCCGTCAACAGTTAAAAGCTTTATGGAATAAAAAGAAAGAAGCAAGAAAGCAGAAAGCAGAAATGTCACAACTTGTCAGTGCTCAAAGTAGCCAACTCATTTGCTGAGGCTCTGCTTGGAGCTCTTCCACTGTCAGAAGTGGAAGACAGTGGTTGGATAATGTGGAACAAGACCATTTGGTTGTTATGACCCTATGATTTGATTGTATGACTATGGAATTTTCTGCCCCTGGAGGCCCAATTTGACCTGCTAACTATTAGTTTTTCACAGCTAGGCTAAGACTACTTGTTTTGCCAGGCATTCTGGTTGTACTGACTGTTTCTTGCTGAGTTTCTGTTTTCCCCGCTGCTCAATCTTCTTTAAAAAAAATTTGTCATTGTCAATTGTTTTAATTGTTGCATTTTTGTTTTCGTGTGATAGGTCAATTTTTGTGTTGTAAACCACTGTTAGGGCAGGATATATCTCCAAATTAAAATGAACAGTGGAAAGTGAGTAAAGATTTGAAAGACAGTGGGACGGATAAGGGCAGAATGAGCATCCTTTGCAGACTGCAGGTTCACTGTGGCAGCTCACCTGTTACGGAAGAGTTGGATAAGATGGAGAAAGAACAGACGTGCTGGGAGGGATTTCCAGATGGTCGAGGAAGCAGAGTTCTCTGCGAAGGAAAGGCAGCAAACTTTAACATGTAAAAGAGAAGTTTTCTACATATCTTTGCAAATGTATCTGCCCCAGGGAGCAGCAGAAACCACCAGGGAGAGCCACAGAATCCTTGCAAAAAACCTGCCCTCCTATACAATGAATAGGATTGTAGCCCTAAAGGGGAGCCATGATCAGTGGCCCAGTAGGTAGAAAAAGTTTGGGAACCACTGCATTAGGTTTACGATCTCATGCCATTGCTACTAATGCCACATTTTCCACAGTGCAAGCGTTGACGCAAGGGGTGGAACGCTGGTGTGCAGGCGCCAAGCAGCACCCCCACGTCGGCGCTCCAGCTCTGAAGCTGACATTACTTGTTGCATTGGCTTCGGAGCGCTGGCCGAGAGCCTCCCCTGCGCCAACCCAAGCTGGTTGGTGCAAGGGAGGCTCTGTCTCATATCGGGACGGGGATTGGTGGGAGACAGGACTTGGGCGGGATGTGGGTGGGCTTGGGAGGTGGCCATGTGGCCACCATATGCGTGGTCTCCTCGGATCTGCGCCTGCTCTTTAGCGGGCACAGATACAAGGAGCACATGGGGGGGCTGGAGCCTCCCCTACGATAAGGGAGCGAACGCCGGGGGGGGGGCTCCAACCTCTCCTATGCAGCGTTGGATACGGTGCTGCCGAGTCGGCCTCGCCATTCCGGCGCTGCATAGGATTGCACCCTCAATCGCATAAGCATACAGAAACAAAAACTGGCAACAGTAAAAATGCACCCCTCCAATGGCCATCCATTGGGCCAACTTAGGTGGTTATCTCATGCAGCAGACGGGTGACGGGGAGAGGGTGAAGGAGTCCAACTTTACCCACTCACCTTCACTGCTCCTCTGCCCACCCCCTGATTGGAAGAAGGGATGGAGCAGAAAGGGAAAATGTGGGTCTAATGGTCAATCCACCACTAACCTCTGTTCCGCACTTCCTCTTCTGGTCCTCCTCCCTTTCCAAATCAGGGAGCGGGAGGAACAGAGGTTGGTGCACCATCAGGCAAGGAGGGAGCTGCATTTGGCAAACTGCCTCAGGTGCAAGGAGGCCTTGGGCCAGCCCTGCCTCTAAGATGTCCATCAAAGAGCAGCAGAGTGTTTGAGATGGTTCCAGCTTTGCAATACATGAATGTCTTACACTCAAGCCCAACCAACCGAACATCAGACAATGCTGCATCTTTGGTGGGCTTCCGGTCACTTCTCTACAAATGCCTGCATGTGTTTTTGACGACATGGGTTTTTAGCCATGAACAACCATGAACAGCCATGAAAACAATGGGTTTTACTGCCGGAACAACCGGCAGTAAGCTGAACATCCTTAGCAGCATTTCTACAACAGAGCCTGAGAGTGCAATCCTAACCTGGAGTTAGGCCAGCACAAGGGACACCATAAAGCATATTTGGACCACTCTCGGAGTCAGGGAGGATGACGCACACCTGTGCGCTGGCCTCTCTGACTTTCAGAGTAGTCCAAATACGCTTTATGTTGGCCCTTGTGCCGGCCTCACTCCAGGTTAGGATTGCGCCCTGAGGGTGGATAGTCACAATAAGAACCAATTAGAGCCTACCAAAGTGGGGAGGGAAGGCAAATGAAAATGAACGCACCAACAATTTGACATGCAGAGGATACATTTTAATTACTATCTTCTCTCACCTGCACTACCAGAGGCTTACGCAGGTGCCTGCTACGCAGTTTCCGTGGCTTTGGCAAGAAGAAATCGGACTGCATCTGAAAAGAAACATAGAAAATAAGAAAATATATGACACTCATCATTCTGTTCATCCAACAAACACAGGGGTGGCCTAGTTATGATGCCAGCTGAATTTCCTACTTCGGGCAGCGGGCTGGAGAAGGCAGAAAACCACCACTGTCCTCTTTTTCCTTCCTTCCCACCTGGCAGCAGCCAATCAATGGCTGCCGCTACGGCGTGGTTCTGTCCCTTCTTTCCTCCCAGGTGCACTGAAAGGAGAAGAGGGACAAAATGGCAACTGTGTGTGTGTAATTTTGCAAAGGAGGAGGGAGAGAAAGAGGAAGCGACAAGAGGAGTGCCCAGAGCAAGCAGGGGTGAGAGACAATGAAGGAGCCTGTTGCAGGTTAGGGAAGAGGGGCTTGAACAAAGGATCTCCTGCAAAACCAAAGCCTCTCATTCAGTTAATCTCACTGAGGACTACAAGCCTTGGCTATGCTTCAAATCTTGGAACAAAAATGGTGGTGGCAGCACTGCTGCCACTCACCTCAGGGTGGATCACTGGTCCATTTCTGAATCCTGATCCACCCATCGAAGATCTCAGATATAAACACGCAAACATATTTATCAGCCTGTGACCTTAGTTACACTGCTCTTAATACAGGCATGTTGTCAAATGCGACATATTTTGGCACTTCAAAAACATTAAAATTTTTCATTTGGATAAATTCAATCCTCTACCCCCCCCATAAAAATATTACTTATATGCCACATTCTAGTCTATCAGTAACCAATCCACAGTGAGTGGATCTTATTTCCCCACCCCACCCCCCCAGCAACTTATCACAATTCTGGTTACCAAGAAAAAAAAAATGTAGAAGCACGTTTAAGTCTAATTTATAATCAAATGTTCCAATTTTACTAATGGGAAAAAAATTTACTCAGTAAAAAACGCTTTTTTATTGGTTATCACAACAAATAATGCATTGCATGTAGGGAACTGCATTTCTTTAGAATAGGCAGCTGGCAGCAAAACCTTTATCACTGTTTCTTACAAAAGCAACACTTTGTGTTTCCGAATAAAAAAAGAGCTTACACTGATGGTGTCCAAGCGCTGTCGGAAGGTCAGTTCTGCTTCTTTGCTTTGCAAGAACAGCTTCCCGTGCCTGCTGTTGGGGGGGAGAGTCGTGGGTACTGCAAAAAGGCCCCCGTCTCCATCGGTGCTTCCAGAGCTTGAAGGACCAGCCACCAAGAGGGGTCTCGGGGGATTTCTCAAACCTGGAAGGGAGTGTAAGAAAAGGCCACAATGGCTCATGAGAATTGCAGCCAGGACATATTTTCAGGGAGGAAAGCCTTCCGAGGCGGAGGATCATGGACAAAAGAAAATTTGCCTCTGGGAGCCTGTTTTGAAAAGAACATGCATATGGGAAAAAAAAAACACAAAACCAGAAAATCTACACAAATGATTCCCAAACTGTGGGTCGGAACCCACTGGAGAGTCATGGCCTGATTTTTGGTGGGTCCCAGGAGAGCCTCCAATTAAAACAGTGAGATGGAAAAATACAGTAACTGCTTCAAACCCTGAGGTTGTTCAAAAATCAGATAGCTGCTGATTGCCCTGCAAAGATATCAGCTCCTGTAGTTTGAAAGGAGCCGAGTTCCTGCAGTTTGAAAGCATGTGCAAAAGTAGAAAGAAATGTTTTAGTGACTTTTTTCTGGTTATCATTACTTGTAAATAGTAACATTTCATTTTAGAACTCCTTTTTTTTAAATAAGGTCTCGATAAAACCTAGATGGGTCCCAATGCTAAAACATTTGGGAACCACTCAGCTGCATTATATTAAGGATCTATGAGCTATATTAGTTAGGAATCTAGCAGCCCAATCATGGTTCATCCTGGAAAAAGATGACTGAGAACGATCACATTGTGGACTGGCTGTTGACTAATGAATGGACACAGGAAACTTCCTTGTACTGGGTCAGATCCATTATCCATCTAGCCCAGAATGGCATACACTGCCTGGCAGCGTGTCTCCAAGTTGACAAGAGTCGTTCCCTGCCCAACTTGGAGATGCCAAAATTGAACCAGGGCCCTTCTGCATGCAAGGCAGATCCTGTATCACAGGGTTAAGGGCTCCTCCTCAATATTCAGGTCAAATAATTGCTGTTCAGAATGTATACTGTCACAACATCCATCAATTTCAGTCCCAACTTCATCCTGCTTCTGTGAATCTTTCCTTTCTCCATTCCCATCACAGTTCAAAGATCTAATTTCATGAGAAGGCTTCTGTACCGAAATACAGCTGTGGCTAATAACACTGACCAAGTAACACATGAAAACAAAAAGTCAACATCATTTAATATTACATATACTGATACACAGAATATCGACTTCTGGCTTCCAATTTTGTAACTGGTAAAAAATCCCCCAGTCAAGAGAAGCCCTGGTCCCCTGAGGAGGGCAGGGGAAAAACTGGAAGGGGATTCCTCTTAACAATGGAGACAACATTCAGCTACATCCTGCCTCTACAGCAGTGGTTCTCAAACTTTTTTAGCACCAGGAACTACTTTTTAGAATAATCTGCCCAGGGCCCACCGGAAATGTTATAGCAGGAAGTGCCGTCATTGCGACACCAGAGCCTGCTGCTTTCCTGAGAATGCAGCAATAAATTGGGTTATTCCTCAGCCATTTTCCAATACCAAAGTGAGTCAGAAAGGAAAAAAAAAGCCTGTTTACAACCTTGCCACAAGCAGAACCATCACACAGACCTCCCACTTCTCAGCTTCCCATATTTTCAATATGGCTGCTCTAGATGCTTTGCAACCCACCTGAAATTGGCTCATGACCCACAGTTTGGGAACCACTGCTCTAGAGACTGATGGGGGACAATACACAAGAGGGCGTCCTCTTTTGTGGAAGAGCTTGGATTCCCTGCTCCAGAATTTGCACAAATCTAGACTGCAGGTGAGTGAAACCTGGCAGAGGATACATACTGACAGCCTACGCAAGGCTGACTGTTTTACACTGTTTTTACACTCAAGGCTGACTGTTTTAACACCATGACTGTTTTTACACAGCTTCTGTTTATCACTCACCTGAGGAGCTGGAAGCGGCACTGGGGGAAAAGGTCTTGTTGCGGAGGGCAGGCTGATTGCGTGCACAGCCTGGACTCCTGGTGCTGATGGCAATCACCTTCCCAGGAGGGGTCAGAGTATGGTCCTCTTGGGCGGGCTTTATGGGGGACGTTGCAACCGAGTTCATTTCAGGGGCCTGGAAAGACACAGAGGAAAGAGCTGGATCCCCATGACGTGCATTAAAGGTCGGCACATACCTGCCCTGGACATGGAGGGGGAAGTTATTTGGACACGTTCCTGATGTCTGGTGTACATCAGAGCTCAATATAATAACAGAAATCATGCTACGTTAACTATGCCGTAGCTTTGCATATATATTGCTGTCAACTGCAGGTTAAGGTATCCGAAATGAAAGAAGGTTGAGCTTTTAAAGAAATGTTTTGTCGTCGTCGTCGTCCCCCCCCCCCCCCCGCAATTTCCACTCTCTGAACTTGGGAACTTGAGTTTGGGAACTTGGGGCATGTAGTTGTGGAGGAGGGGCAAAGAAAGCGACACCACCCCCAGGAGTATGCTGCTGCCAGGGCTGATTATGGCTTTTTAATCTCACCCTCTGCAGTGCCAGCCCCCCCCCCCCGTGTGTCTGTGTGTGTGTGTGTGTGTGTGTGTGCGCGCGCGCGCCCCATGGAGTCTCGGTATTAGTAAAAAACACAATCAAAAAACACTTCCAGTTTTCGATCACGGTTGTTACTCATGCAGAGGCTCGGGGAGCCCTGCAAGGGATCTGCGGGACTCCCGGCACCCCCCAGAGACCGGAGCTTCAGAGGGTAAGTTTTAAAACACTGATCAGGTACAGCAGCAGGGAACCTGAGGATTGCATCCCTGCTTTTCCCTGCCCTTACAAGCTGACTAATTGCAAGCTGACTAATGCTGCTGGCATTTGTGACCCTGCAGTGGATCAGTGCACAAAGTAGTTTTTTTCCCCGTTTCCTCTACTAAACATGCTGTCCATCATACAGATGACTATGCTTTTTAAATACTATTACAGTGTGTGTTTCCTAATTTACTCTAATCATGCCGTTTCCTGTATATGGTCACTAACGTAGCACCACAAACATGGATGGGGCATAATTATTCCTCAGCCCACTCACCCACCCACAATGGGAAATGGCCTTATACAGCCAGACCCTTTCAGTATTTTTATTACAAGTTGGCCTTCTCCTCTTACCCACAGAGAAAGGGCCCACTTGAATCCTGTGGAGTCACTGAAAACTGAAAGTGGCTTTTTTTTGCCTCTAACGGGCATTCTGAGGCCTGCCGAGGCCGTGGGTGGTTGTGGGCAGACTCTATGGGCCTGAGAAAATCCTCTGGACCTGGAGATTGGGGGGATTGCCCAAATCCGCAGGTGTGAATGCCCGCAGATTTCGGTATCAATCAATCAACAGTATTTATATACCGCTTTTCAACACAAAGTTCACAAAGCGGCTCACAGGCTATTATTACTATTACTATAATAGTAATAATAAAGTTACATGGCTTCCTGTCCCAAAGGGCTCAAAATCTTCAAAAAATAAATAAATAATAGAACACCCCCAGCAACATCCACTAGACAAGGCACTGCGCAGGGGTGAAAAGGGACAATTACTCTCCCCCCTGCTAAATATAAGAGGGACACCACTTGGAAAAAGTGCCTCTTGCCCAGTTAGCAAAGGGAAACTGGGGCCCACTGTGATTCCCGGAACGGATCGCCCAGGGGTATCGAGGGCCTACTGCACTTACCATTTATATAGTACATTTGAGCACCCAGAGCATCTCACGTATATTACCGTGACGTTATTCTCACCCTTCAGGTAAGGATTATCACACCCCCGTTGCAGAAAGGAAAGACGGAGGGAGGGAGCCGCCTGCCACAGGGCAAGTCCTAAGCAAGTTCACGGCAAAAAGGCGAGACACAAGTGAGGGGCTTCCCAATTCATCGCTCAGCACCTTAGACGCTGCACTGCCACAGCTCTGGACGGTGCGCAGGATTACTTACTGGCTTGGGGTTCACTTCGGTGGAGATGAGTTTCAAGAGGCAGCTGAGGAGTTTCTGTTTGTGAAGAGTGGCTGAGGGAGGACCCGACGGAGACTCGGGCACCTGCTCCCTGGGATCCTGGGTTTCCGGCCCCAAGACAGACAGCCAATCGTACTCCAGCTGCAGCTTGCTTGGCTTGCCCATCATGAGGTAGACTTCCGCCAAAGTAAGGCTCTCGGAGGTCCGCAAGCTCCAGCCCTCCTCTCTGACCTGCTGCACAAGGCGGCTCGGGTCGTCCTTGAGAGGCTTGGCGACCGATTGTCCCTGAGGTGGCGGCGGCGGCGGCAGCGGCGAGGGGCGGGGCTTCTCCTGAGCGTCCTCCACTGCTGCGCCAGGCAGCTCTTTTGCACAGGCGTCTGCTTGGGGTCCACAGCAATGGGAGGCCTGAGTTTCAGTTCCGGACGGGCCGCAGCCGGGCAACGCCACAACGCCCCTGGCTGGCTGCGCCGGACTGAGGTGGCCGGCCTCAGTGCCCCCAGTCAAGAGCCCCCCCGAGGGGGAAGAGGCCAGATCTTTCCCATTCAGTCTGTCTGTGCAAAGACACTTCTCGGGGACAATGAGGTCCTGGCAAGACTTCATGTACCGCGGGAACGGGTCCAGCAGAGAGAGCTCCTCCAGGTCCGGGGGGATGCTGCCACAGTCGCAGTTGGCTCCACTGGAAGGAAACCCAGTGGCCGACGCAACGGACGGTGCATCCTTACCGTCAGGG
This sequence comes from Lerista edwardsae, assembly GCA_029204185.1. Classification (NCBI taxonomy): domain Eukaryota; kingdom Metazoa; phylum Chordata; class Lepidosauria; order Squamata; family Scincidae; genus Lerista; species Lerista edwardsae. Next base: position 2,227,470 of record JAJKFI010000083.1, read on the forward strand.
CAGTGGGCTGCGGCAGCCGGCTTCTCAAGGCTCCCACCTGGGTCCTGAAGCCCAGAAGGTGGTTTCTCAAGACAGTTTGCGACGCCGAGACCTGGCAGCGTTCCTTCCGCCAGCCCGGTCTCTGGACAGCCGTCTTCAGCGCTGGCTGCCGCATCCAAGGGGGACTGAGTGCTTCTGCTTGCTTCTGTAGTGCTCTCTGCCCTGGCCCCGCTCTTTCCCTCCGTGCCACGGGGGTATTTCACCTGCCCTCTGGCCGTCCCCTGACCACTCTGAATGCCGAGAATTTGGGCAGGAGGCAGCAAGTGAGAGTCCTTGGTGCTCTGCTTGCACCGGCCAGATTCCTGCCAATGCACGGTGCAGAAGGCTTTGGAGTGTACGACACGGGCAACCCCAGGGAGGGGGGTAAGCGTAGAGTTCTCTCCAGGGAAGAGATGGAGCGTCATTTTCTCTTCAGAATAGCTGCCATTTGCTTCAGAATCTCTGGAGTCTTGAAGCTGCCTTTCTGCTAGTGTTTTTCGCTAAATGCGGGGCACTAAGGAAAACAGCAACGTTGCAAACAGGAAATGAAGCTTCCCTGCAGTTCTCCCAAGACCGAGAAGAAAATCTTTATAAACCGTGGGTGTCAACTTGTCGGGGGGAAAAAAACAACTGCAAAGGAGCAGCAATTAAAATGGCATGTTTGATCACGGTGCCATTGGCTCTAAAATTGAAAAGAAAAAAAAGGAGAAAGAGGCCACACGAATGATCTTAATGTAGAGTATTAAGAAAGGAAGACAGAAAAAAAAAATCCGTATTGAGGCAGGGAAAGGATACAATGCGCACTTCATGGAGAGCCCACTTCTGTTTCAGGAACTCAATGAGGCTCGATACCTTGCGATGGAGCTCCACGATCATTCTGGCAAGCCATGCAAGGACAAAAAATGAGGGAAGAGTCAGCAAAATGGGAGTCCGACTGATAGCATAGAATACATGCCACAGGCCTGGTTCAGACAATGATCTAGGAATCTATAGTTTACATTATCATGAATAAAGTCTCAGGGTAATGTGGTCCCCCTTCCTTCTCGTCCACATACAAGAGTGAAAGCTTCCACTTTTGGTTCCACTAAACTACAGTTTCCTGTTATATATGAACTTGGAAGCTGAGCTTTAATTCAATTCTGATCAATTTGATTCTATCCCGAGTGTGATTTAGGGTACAATCCTAACCTGGGGTTAGGCCTGCACAGTTTGGCTGGCACGAAGGACACTGCAAAGTTTATTTGATCTAATCTCTGAGTGAGAGAGGCCAGATGTGCGCCATCCTCCCTGACTCAGTGGTCCAAATGCGCTTTACGGTGGCCCTTTTGCCAGCCACACTTTGCTGGCCTAACTGTGTCAGCCTAACTCCAGGTTAGGATTGGGCCCTCAAACTACGTTACCAGAGTTCATAAGTAGCAGGAACTGATTTAATCAAAAGTAAAAACGGAAGCTTTCAACTCTCCGCTTATGATGGGGTGGAGGGGAGGACAGGGTACCGCAGGAGAACAAGGCTTGCTACATCACATTTGCTATGATAGGCCATGATTCATGGATGATTTGAAATAGGTCACAGTGAAAGCTAACAACAAAGACCCTCTCCCTCTCTCTCACATCCTGCCAAGGGTGAAGGAGATAAATAGAGCAGACATATGCGAACAAACAAGTCATAAGCGGACACCTTCTCAGGGATTTGGAACTGAAGGATGATGGACCCTACAATATCCTTGCAGGTTAAGACATGAGGGGGAAGTTTGCTAGCAGTGGCTACTGAAGCTCCTGGGTCTCAACCTTACTTTGAGTCTGGGCCGCCACCCACCTACCACTACCAGCCTCTTGCTTCTGGATACCTGAGCCGTGGATTCTGGGCTAGGCTCTGTACTCGGGCCCAGGCGTGATTGTTCCTGGGTTGCAACTCCACAGGGACCTTCAGTGGGAGACGCACTGGCTTCTGATCCTCCTCATCACTAATACCTAAGGGGAAAAAGAGGCATGAAAACTCCCGTATGTTTCTTTATTTTGAGAATTTCTGTTCCACCTGACTTAAAAAAAAAAATCAAGGCCATCTGCAATAAGACAAATGCATCAACACCATTTCTAAAGAGGGCTGTATAACAGGACCGTGTGACCCGCAACACCGATTACCAGGATGCACCTGGGAACAATTCAAAACTGCTGTGTCTAACGTTTGACGCCCTAGATCAGTGGTGGAAGGCAGTCACCTTTGGGCTGTCCCTGAAGGAAGAGGTGCTGGCGATTCCACGCGCCCCCTCCTCCGGGGAGATGCAGGGGGAGACTGCCTTTGTGCTTGGAGCGCAGAAGCCGTCTCCTCCAGGTTCTCAGTGAGGGAGGAGGCACTGGCCGCCTCCTGCACCTGCCCCTCCTCGGGGAGAACCTGTGAAGTCACTGCCCTGGGGGCGCAGATGGGCAGAGTCGTGACGTCACTGCCCCAGGTGCTGGGGTAGAACGTTACAGCTCTGATTCCAGGTATCAACTCAGGGCAACTGCCCAATCACCTTGGCAGAGGATGAATTCTGCATGGACCCGCTCAAGGGGCAACCTCAACTGTACTCATCTGGCCGTGCGAATGGGCCTAAAGGCACACTTGGAAGAGGCAGGTTCTTGCTCGGTCCCACCTGTTGCGAACGCCTTTCCCGCCCCAGTTCCGACATACCATCTGGATCACAGAGTTTCTTCAGAGCCCGGCACATTGGAGCCTTGATGCGAAGATTCCTTCCTTTGAAGCGAACCGTTGTAGCCCTTGAAACATTTAAAGAAACGGAAACATGAGAGCACTGGCCACATGGCACCTCTACACAGATATTAAAACAAAATGCCTGGGCTGTCATGTTTCGGTGAGGAATCCAACTCCGTGGTTTTGAAGCAGCCAATGATAAAAAGGTGAGCAATGTACTCAAACTCATTGGCTTGAAGGACGTCGGGAGCAGTTCGTACATCCAGTAGAATCAACCAATAAAGTTATCCTGGACTTTGCCACTTTGGGCTGTGGGTCAGGGGCTGCGTGCTTGGCCTTCCCCATCCTGGGAGGAAATGTTCAAAAGCAAACATACCTTCCTGCTCATTTCCTTCTAACTCATTCTAGTTATTCAATTATTATTTCTACAGCGTGATGCACACCGAGGGCGGTTCACACAGCTACACGTGTCAACTATGGCTTTGCTTACATTGTGACAATGAAAGTGCAATCCTAATTTGGATTACACAGCTGGCCTGACTGGCCTGCACAGCTTCCTAATCAAGTTAGGAGGCAGCAGCAGCTTAGTGCAGGGCAAGGGGAGTAATGTCTTGAAAAGCTAGGTGCGTCCTGACAGAGCGTCATTTTAAAAAGTGTGTCCTGGTGCTAACAAGTTTGGGAAATACTGGGCTAGACTAATTGACACACTGTTAATATCTCAGACTGTACTCTGCTCTGGTGCGACCACATTCCCTAATTACTCCCACACACGACTGCAGAGGAAGGATGCTTCACAAGGAAACAGATTGATGCAAGGGCTGGGAACGATAGGAAGAGCAAATGCACAGAAGCACAAAACACAATTTCAGTTGCCACACGGAACAATGATGCATCATGGCAAGCGGCAAAAATAGAAGGTGTAATCAGCGTCGTCATTCGCAAATGAACTCCCGGAACGCTGGGAGGGACTTACGCGGGGCTTCGCTGTGATTGGCTGCCCGCCCGTTTCATTCTGTGGCTGCCCTGGCCTCGAAGAGTGCCTGCTCGCCGGGGGAGACAGGTGGGGGGAGCGCTGGGTGCCTGGGCAAGCAGTGGGGGGCTGCACCAACCGGGGGCAGCCCCCCCTCGAGGCCAGGGCAGCCGCGGAACGAAATGGCGGGCTGCCAATCACGCGAAAGTCCTGCCCACGTCCCTCCCAGCGTTCCAGGAGTTCATTTGCGGATGACGACGCTGGGTATAGTCCACACTGCAGTGTGGGCAGAGGACTCGATTCAATGAGATGGAAAAAGACTCGGCCACGTGGCACCAGTCACTCCTTCACAAAACATCGAATTTCTCATTCTTGCTATAGCATGAATGCTTTGAGTCAGAGCCCATTCCTCTCTACCAGTTTTAAGCGCGAGGCAGAGTGATGCCTTCCTTAGGGCCAAGGATTCAAAAGCTTGCTGTTTGACACCAACAGAATTAGTCATCAAGCGAGGTGTAAAGGATGGGAGAAGAGTGGGAAGAACTAGTAGGTGTGTGTTATAGGCTCTACAGCAGTATCTAAAATTAAAAGGCAGGTGTTCAGGTACTTTCATGCAGCTCTGAATCAACTTCTGAAGGGCAAGAGACCCGATTGTGGAGTGCAGATTTTTCTTCTAAAAAGGACCCACACAACCACCTACAGTTTTACACAAAACGATGCGTAACTTCCTGCTTGTTCTCTTTTCCTAGTTCACTAAATCTTAAAAAATCCTTGTTAAAAATAAACAAGTTGAAAAAGAAGTACTTACCCAACTTGGATAAGTTCATTGAGTTTCGCCGCATTTTTGTCATCCATACCTTTAAATAAAACAGAACACAATAGGACTAAAATACAGCAGGAGCAAAATAAGGACAACCATCTTCAGTAACACAAAGGTTATTTCTATAAGCATGTATTATTTTATAAATAACAACAACAACAACAACAACAACAACAACAACAACAACAACAACAACAACAACAACAACAACAACAACAACAACAACAACAACAACAACAACAACAACAACAACAACCCCATTAGAAAGGCAACATTTTGAAAGGAGGCCAGTGGCAGAGAACAGGCTTTTGCAAGTAGAAGGTCCCAGGTTCAATCCCTGGCATCTCCAGTAGGTCTGGGAAAGACCCCCTCTGAAACCCTGGAGAGCTGTGGCCAGTCAATGCCAGCAAGCCTGAACCAATAGGACAGGGCATTTTCATATGCTAAGATACCCTTTCACTAGATTTTCCCGATTTGCCTTTTGAACAATTATGGCCACACAATTTTGAACACTGTATGGCCAAGAAATTGCTTGAAAAGCACTTATATCCAGACTAGGTATGCTACACTCTGGTGCTGAGAGAATTAATATTCCAAGGTCCTCAGAATGCATTTTTTTTTACATTAAGCCCCAAATCTGGGGACAAGCATCATCTCAGACTCCGATTTTGCCAACAAGATGTATGTACTGTATATTTGTGGCATCTGTTCTTTTTCTATAATGCAGGGACAAACAGATCTTTCCATTGTGAAGTTCCATACTCATACAACAATAGCTGCTTCACTGCATATTCAATTGTATTGGGCGCTGCATGAAAAAGCAAACCAAAAGTTACATTTGGAAATTTCTCATGTGAAGAACAGACAGGGAAAAATATCACATGAAGAAAGCTGCATTGCAAAATAAGAGAACCAACAGGGCAGGCAGCTCAGAATCTGCCTTTTATATGAGCACAGCAAAAGACAAGCATTCCAAATTTCAAAAGCATTCAGAGTACTGTATACTCACAGCCCCCAATCTTCTTTCTTAGCTCCCCATAACAAATTAAGCCATACAGCTCCAGGGAGGATTTTTTCAGCCCTTGAGAGAATACTGCAAAGCAAAAGAGAGGGGAGAAGAAACCCATAGGTATTAGCGGAAAAGAAAAACACTCTTCAGATACAGTGTGATTAGGCCAGAAGACACCCTCATGTGGGCATTCTTAGAGAAAGAGACAACATGTGCTTAAATGGCATTGACAAGAATATCCTGCCATTAGCATGACATGTACGTTGTAAGCTGAAAGGCATATTTGTTTTACAGCCAAGGTTTTAAGATTATTATTATTAATTAAATTTCTACCCCGCCTTTCTGCCCGAAGGCACTCAAGGCGGCATTACAAAGTTAAAAACACAATAAAATAATTACTTCATAATTAAAAGACAATAATTAAAAACAATATTAAAAATAAAACGTACAACAGCCAATCCCATGGATCCTAACATGTACAAAAATATAAAAAGAATGCAAAGACCAGCCAGCCTGTCAGCAACTAAAAGCCTGCTGAAACAAAAAGGTCTTCAGCCCCCGCCGAAATACCGCCAAAGAGGGAGCAGTTCTTAACTCTAAGGGGAGGGTATTCCAAAATTGGGGTGCCACCGCCGAGAAGGCTCTCCTACTGGCTGCCACCCCTCTCACCTCTCCTGGTGGCGGCACAGTCAAAAGGGGCCCCCCAGATGACCTCAGAGTACGGGTAGGATTATATGGGAGGAGGTGGTCCCTCAAATACCCTGGGCCTGAGCCATAAAGATTAGGTGGGCCAACAAACTTACACCAACCTTCACACTGTTTTCATTCCCAGGACTGGAACCAATTCAAAGTGTTGTTGTACGACTATTCTAACGCAGTGCTAGATTTTATGTCAGAAGGCATGACAGCACGATACGAAGCTGTCAAGAACAGTTCTACACGTGCACACCCTGTTTTATCCTTACATGCAGACACCCCTTTTCAGAATCCCAGAAGTTCATTATATGAATGCACTTCAATAAATGTCACCTCTCCCTGTATGAAAACTTGGGCTCTCTCTTCTGAAGGAGATCCGAATGACAAATTTAGAAACTAGGCTTTCACTAGGGGAGAGGCTTAGGAATGCCCATCCTTTTAAAGGTTCTCCAACATGTCTCCTTGCAGCAGAAGGGTTTTTATTTAGGCAGATAACTCAAGGCAACTGGCTATAGTTCTCATGCTGCTGACAGCTGTTTGCTTCCATTGTTTTAGGGGAGAATTATGGGAGGTTTACACTACAAGGTTTCTCATGTTCCCTTTGCTGCAAACCTCTTGGATTTACACAGAAGATGTTTGCGCACTTTTTCTTTAAATAAAAATGATCATGCTGCTCTTGTGGTGGCAGCAGTTGCCACACATTAGCCTACTGACCTGAAAAATTCTATCTGTACATCTAGGAATGAGAAAAGGGGAATTCTACCTTCCACATTCCCAGTCCGGCATTTCAGTGCAAAATGGCAAATGCTGGCAAGCACCACTCTGCACAGCACTGTGGCATGTCCTTTTCTGTTTGGCAGCCCCTCCTTTACCAATCTGTTTAGACTGCCCTGTGAAGATCACCACAAGTGTGCAAACGCAGCAAGCTGATGCACCAGCACAGAATCTCCCCTCTTCCCTGGCAAACCCTGTGCAAACGTTTTTATTTTGCTGCGTTTAAATCCAGCCATTCTTCCGTCATGGAGCTTAAGGGGCTGGGCACGGCATTCCCGGACAATCTCCTGTCAAAGCCGACCAATCTGTCCTGCTCAACTTAATCAAGGCGACTGCAGCATGTGCACTCCAATGACTCCTTAACACTGGAAGGCAACCATTAACTGATAATAAACTTGGCCCCGGAGTCAAGGGCATCTGACCTATGGATGCCCATGTCAGTGCTTTCGTGCAGACACAGCCCATCCATTGTAGTGCTTTTGCACAGGCAAGAAAGCACCTGGCTGGCAAACACCAGCTGTTTTGACTCATGTGCATTCCAACTTCTGGGCCAACCTCCGGAATGGTACTGGTGCATATCTTGGGAACTTGGCGTATACTCTAGAGACCAGTGATGGCGAACCTATGACACGCATGTCAAAGGTGGCACACCACAACGTTTGGGGTGGCACACCAGTGTTCACCAGCACCTGACAAAAACTAAGTTTCCTCATTTTTCATGATTGCGATCAATTTGATTTTCTTTATAGAATACATAGCATCACACACGTTTGGACTGTATTTTTTGTTTAAATAAATGAATATAAAGAGTTGTTTCTCTTTTTTGGGGGGAGGGGGATTGACACGCCAGCAGAGTCAAGTTAAGCATTTTCCAAAGTTTTGACATGCCAAGCCGAAAAGGTTTGCCATCACTGCTTTAGTCTAATATTTGCATCAATCACAAAACCAAATCCTACAACACGCTCACCATTATCAAAGTCAATGTATTTGGAAATCTTGTGCCAGGTGCGATAGTAGAAGTGCCGGACTTGCTCCTTGTTCTTCACCATGCTTGCTGGCTTGCTTTTCTTCTTGTACTTAAGGGCAATGTTGTTCTGAATCGCTTCAAAGTCTTTTCCATGCTGGAAAAAAGCAAATATTCCAAAATGGGGAAAGAACAGCAGACTACAAATGGAAGCGCTTGTATATAACGACACTGGATATTCATTCCTGGTCTTTGCCGCAGTTGTTCAAGGAACAATACAAAAAGCACCAAAGTGAGTGAAGTGTACAAAAAAACAAGATGCAGGTCAATAAAAATGGCCTGAAACATGCACAATAGTCTATTATTTCAATGAGAAATGCTTCTCCGTTGACTGCTTGAATTTACTTAATATAATTCTTTCATGCATTTGGGATGTAAAAACCAAGATGTCTAATTGAGTGGCCTGTTTGTTGCTCAACTTCATATGGGTTCTATGACACTGGAAGTCTCAGAAAGACTTCTGGAATATGGAAGTTGTTACAGAATTCCAATAAAAAGAGGCTGTGTCTACAAAAAGTCAAACATTTGGATCCTGCCTCTGCTTGGCTCCAATGACTATTCCCAGGATAAATACAAGGAGATATATGCACAAAGCTGGTGCAACCAGAGCCTATGTGTTACAGTCCCCTCCACTTTGGATTAAGAGGTGAATAATTCTCAACTGACATAGAAAAAACACAAAGATCCTGTACATGCAATCCTGTACATGCTTATTGTGGGAGTAGATCGCAGTGAGCTCAATGGGATTTACTTCTGAGCAGACATGCTCAGGATTGGGCCACTTGATCCATTTGCTTACTAAATATTAATAAATTCAATAGGACTACAATGTTTCTATAAGTCTGTTTTTAAACACAGCACACCACTGATCTTCAGAAACTGCTGCCATGTTCTGGACATGGCGATGCCCAGACCTTGGTCATACCCACCTCATAGAGGCCTTCAAAGAAGGTGTTCTTATCCTCTGTGCTCCATGATTCCCACTGACGCCTGACCTTCTTCCCTTCTTCCTTTTCACCAGCTGAGGAGCCAAGGTTCCTTGCAGTCGATTTTGAACTCCCAGATGGGGCGTTGGGAGGGATTGTGGATGAGCTGCCCGATGAAGTCCCGCCATTATCTGTTCCTTTAAACCAACAATATCACCACGTATTTTCAGTTCAGCAATACTACACTCGCTATTTAAGCCTAGCCATTTAAACCCAGTCTACTACACTTCTGAAAACAGTACGTGAAACATAAGCTTTGCTCCCATCAATAGCCAACAAGTCATTTTACAACTGTATGTCTTCGAAACAGGTACACTAAAATGAAACTTCCAGGAAGAAACCTAGAAGCTCTTGATTTATTCCAGCATTACGAATTACAAAGGATTTAGAAGTAAACGTTTGTAAAGGCAGCTTTTGCTCTGCACGTACAGAGATGATGCATTTCCCCAGCATCAAGAGCTGTAAGAGCCAACTGCTATTATGAAAAGGTTCTGGGAAAATAGATGGTTGATTTAGCAAGACTCGGGGTGGTGGTAAAACAGGCCTTTCTAAATGAAGCAGAACAGCAGGCTGCAATGGAACGTGCTTGAAAATTAACCCCCCCCCTTTTGATGCCGCATTTTAAACATGAAAAGAAATTCAGGAGAAAAAGAGAGCTCTTATTCATCTTTATTTTGGGTATTATTACGCGGCATTGTATATACCATTTGTCTCCTGAAAATGGGTAGCTTCCATTACATAACGTACAGGTCTTGAAAAATATCACAGTAATTCAAATCTGGATGGTTACTAGAATGAAAGTGCAATCCTAACCTGGAACTAGGCCGCCATAGTTAGGCCAGCAAAATTTGGCTGGCACCAGGGCCACCATAAAGCATGCTTGGAGTCACGGAGGATGGTGCACCTCTGTGTGCTGGCCTCTCTGACTCCACGAATGGTCCAAACATACTTTACAGTAGCCCTTGTGCCGGTCAAACTTTGCTGGCCTAACTCCAGGTTAGGATCGAGCTCTCATTCTAGTAACCATCCAGCTTTGAATTACTGTGATATTCTGAAACAAAAACATTAGTCCAGGTCATTTTGGAAGAGCCATGGGATCACCCATGCTGTCCTTTAACATTACTGCATCATGCGGATTAGGTATATTTTGATGCCCAAATATGACAGGACATATTTGCCGTATGGTTCATTTTTGGTAGAAGACCATTCACATTTCATTCTCCAGTGGCATCCTGGGGGAAGAAGCCGCAAGGTTTCACCTTGATCAAGAAGTATCCTGGCTAATGAATTGGTCTGAAAAGACCACACAGGGAAGCAAGCCCCCATCTCATTTTCAAAAGTCTTTTGGCAAGGGTTGGAGGCTATGTATTCATAACCGCCAGGAGGGGGTAGTGCTTCTGGTGTCAGATCTGGAAGACCCAGGTTCAAATACCTGCTCACCCACAAAGCTTCTGAGGTGACCTTGGGCCAGTCATCATCTCTCAGCTAAACCTACCTCCAAGGGTTATTGTGAGGACACGATGGAAGGAACCATGTACATTGCCCTGAGCACTGCCTCGCTCCACTCAACTATATTTGATGCTTTCAACAAACATCTAAGAACACTAAGAAGGAAGAACATATGAACAAAGCACTAGCTTTACTGAGACAAACTAATTCCTGACACACACGACGACCAGGAAAGAGTTTTGTAGAAAATGCAAACGTGGCGTTTGGGTCCCATGGATTGCCTAAGGGCAAACATTACCACTTTGAAATAGAAGTGGTAATCAGAACCTCTGAACAACAGAGGTTCAAGGTCCAGCAGCCGCTCATAAATGTTAGCATCAGGTGTAATCACTACCGCAACATCACAATTTGTGTGGGTATGCTAGTGTCCCAGGATTGTCTCGGGATTGATTAATGTGGGTGAAAGATACCAGGTTGACAAATGCCACCATTGTCAGTTTGGGGAAGTGCAACATTGGACAAAGTTGTTACAGATGTAGAGACTTGTGAGCTAGTTGCATGTCTAAGATTGCTGCAACCAGGCAGCATTCAAAACACACTTTGGTCATTGTGAAGCTTGTGTGGCTGGCACAACTCTATCTGCCTAAGATACAGCATTGAGATCCACCAGAACGAAGGCAAAAAATACTACAGAATGGCAGGATGGACCCCTTGCTGTTGGGGTCATCCTTGCCTGACCAGTGGCACCGTTTCAACTTTCATGGGTGCATGCAGACCCATGTTCTGAGTAGATCTATAGATCCCAGTTCTATAGGATGCCTCACTGGTAGGTTCAGGTTTTCCAAATTGAGAAATGGAAGTAAAGGGCTGTTTAGTTCCACACTTTGCGTGGCAAATGTGTTACTTGTGCGAATGCTGGCGTTTTAATAGAAAGCATGCAAAATGTGACTGTGCAACTCTGAACACACACCTCTGAGGTGTACACTATCAGATTGCAGTTACATAGCAACTGTCATGATGTGGGTTACTGAAGAGCCCGCTGCAATCAAAATGTATTAAATTCAGTGATGAAAGGGGCCAGTTTACACAGCTGGCCAAAGAATACTCAGACATCTCAAAAATGAATTCATGAAAGAAGCTGACAAGACACAGATTCAGTAATGAAGAACATTCATTAACATTTCACGTTACGCTTTCCAACATAGCGAATAGTGCTAATGCGTAAGTCACAACAGGAGTGCTTCTTTGCCCCAGTTACAGATGCTAGGAAGCCGCCAAGGTCTGCCTTTCAAACCTATCCAACTATTTGGGTGCCTTTTTGGATGACCTGAAAGGCAGGCTTATAAGATTTGCAAAAGATATCCATGCCAAGAGGAATTACAAACCATACCAAGGCCAGGGTTAACATGCAAAATGATCTTGATAACATTCAGCCAAGTTTCACTGGTGACCCCGGGTTCTAATATCAGGGGATGGGGGACCCCCCCCCACTTTTTATAATCCCAATCATGTCCCCTCTTCATTGCCTTTCCTCCTCCAAGCTAAAACCCTTCACACATTGTAGTTTTTGATCATAAGGAAGATGTCCAGCCTCCTGACCATTTGGGTTGCCTCCTTTTGCATCTTATCCAGCTCTACAATTCTCTTCTTCAGATATGGAGACCAAATTTTATAAGGAAGGTAGAGACTGCATTTTAAGTCACCTTGGTGATTATATGATACCTTTAGTGGCATACATCCCCTTAGTGAAAAAAACCACCTTGCTTTACCTGCAACAACAAACACCCCTAAAGAATAGACATCATAGCAACAAAGGGGTAATCCTTTTTACCAAGATGATTGTCCGCAGCCTCTTGCAGTCAAGAGTTGGGGATAGGAAGAGCTGCACTAACCAAATTGAGGCAAGCATCCCAGCGTCCAGTGTTCTGAATAATCTTATCTACTGGCTGTGAAAAGTGACATTCATCATCAAAAGATGCTTAGCAACATTCACTGGCCTTTTGGATCGGGCACCAAACCAAATTACGATGCAGTAATTTATTTTAGAAGTCTAGAAAGTTAAAGCATTTAAGAGTGAAGGAAGAAGAAGCAGGCTTCAAGCTGGTGATGGAAAGCAGTTATTTACGAAGAACACCAAGACAGTCTAGCGAGTCGGTGATTTTGCTGTAAAAGAATAAGCCACCCTTCAGTCTTGGGGAAAGGCTGTGGCTCAGTGCAATGGACTAGCTTTGCATGTGGAAGTTTCTAGGTTTGATCCCCAGAATCCCTGGATAGGACAGAGGTATAAGTCCAGTCTGAAACCAAGGAACACCACTGTCAGTCTGCGTAGGTGATACTGATCAAGATGGACCAATGATTTGATTTAGCATAAGGCAGCTTCCTAGGATTCTAAGATCATAGGATGAAATACTTTGAGCGTTTTTCATAATTACCATTTTTTACCACTAAAGGGTCTCCTGTCGCCTCTTCCTGGGGAAGAGTGACTCAGTAATACAGTGCCTGCTTTGCATGCAAAAGATCCCAGGTTCAATGCTCAGCACCTCCAGGTAGGTCTAGGAAGGAGCCCTGTCAAGACAGCCACTGCCAAGAAGCGTAGACAATATTGAGCTACATGGAGTGAGGATCCAATGATGTGTAAAACAGATTCCTATGTTCCTTTGCTTGTCTGTTCTTGGTGCTGCAATACACCAAGAATCAAAGGGCATTTACTCTTAAGCTGCTAGACAAAACCTGCTAAAAAAAAACAGAAACATTGAAAAGCCATGCATGGGGGGAAAAATGCAAGCACCTAATGATCCTGTTTACCAGACTATAAAGCAGTTTCCCAATCAGCCTTCATTTTTCCTCATCTCAATTACAGAAACATAACAAATTTGTTGGAAAACTTCCTGTGGCATATCAAACCCACTGGAACTCACACTAAAGCAGTGGGTTGTAGCCAAACTTTACTTCCACTTGTCAAGAGGGTGAGATTTTGGCAGTTTCCCTTTTCCTTCTCCTGCACCCTTCCAAAATCTGTTTTGAGGCTAAACGACACTCAGATACAACACAGTATGCAGAACAGAATGCCAGACAGGGAAGGAGGCATCGCCAGCAGTTATGCTCCTGCAAGTGGAAGGCAGCACAAGAAGGGGATGGATCCAAACCACTGCATGACATCACAACGTGCATCACTGTGGGGCTGTTCACTGCAAAGACACCATCAGGCTCAAACCAGGGAGCTATACAATTTAAAATTACCTACTAGGTTTAATGAGCATGTTGTTAATTTCTCTCCCGACACTTTTCTCGAACATCCCCAGAAGATGTTTTGAGAGGATTTTGAGAGGAGCATTCCCTGAAGAATAGTGCAAGGTGAACTTCCTAAACAATTCTCCTAGTAACTCAACACAAGAATGGTTTCCGATCCAGCTGAAGCACAAGGGCAGATCAAGGGCTTTAAAGAGCAGCCTTGGTATAGGCCAGGAGGTTCTGTCCTCTCTGTAACCATGCACGATGCCTTAAGGAAATCCATAAAAGGCGGGGGGGGGGGAACTGAACATTATGCAGAAGCTGAAAAATAAGAAACAGAAACTTTTGGGAAGAAAAGGAGAGAATATTTTTCCCCCTACTGCAATTTTCTTTTGATAGGATACTTGATCTGAGTAAAGCAAACAGTAGGATACTTCAATTAAATTGAAAACCTCAATACACATTTCTGATCTTTCTCAGCAATAATGGCACGCACAGCGAAGTCCGGAATACCATGGCAATAGTGGACGTAACTGTAGATGTTAATGGTTGAAGGCAAAGAACTATTTTCCGGGGTTCTAAAAAAGGAGCATTTCATCTGTTCAACTGCAAAAACTGGGCACCCACACAGGTACCACAATGCTCATCCTGTCCCCATGAAAATAACCTGTTGTGGCTTTCTAAGTGGCTGGGGATGTGCATCCCCACTTGGGCCTGCCATCTGCTGTGTATGACTGCAAGAGGAGAAGGTACAAAACAGCTTTCAGCATGCTGACCGGGAAAACTGCCCAGGTTGGGTTTTAGATGCCTATGAAAAAGGGAAAGCAAGACTACTATCTCTATAATAGCCAAAATACACATCCATCAGGGAGTTCTGGTTTGTCCATTTCTGATCTTGTTTTGGATGCCCTAATCTGTTACAGATTCCAGTGTGTATTATTAATTCATACAAAGTCATATTTTTGTATGATTTAAGTCACACCCCTGCTAATTGGCAAGAGGCACTTTTCCAAGTGGTGTTCCTCTTATATTTGGCAGGGGAAAAGTAATTGTCCCTATTCACCCCTGCAGAGTGTCTTTTCCAGCGCTGGTGGTGTTCTGCATTTTTTTAGATTGTGAGCCTTTTAGGGACAGGGAACCATTTAACGTTATTTTTTTGCCTGCAAACCGCTTTGTTTACTTTTTCTGGAAAAGCGGTATATAAATACTGTTTGATTGATTGGTTCGTATTTTCCAATCAATACAGCAACAATATTTGTCCATCTTACATAGCTGCTGTAATGTACACAAAACACCGTAACGTTTTGTAAATGCTAGATACTATTATATCTGCAAAAAGCATTGTCTAGACTGACCTAGTGGCTTTCCTACACCTAATACTTGGGAAAAAAAGACACATGCGTTGCTAGAGAGCAGACTGTGCGCACCCTCCTTAATTTAGAGTTCAGAATAATAAAAATAGTTTTAACTAATGGCTTCCTGCTGGGGCAAAGAGAGACAAACAGACACAGTTAGAGCCGTTCTTGCTGTTCATCTCAGAGATATTCTCCCCGCTGAAGAGACAAGCTGTATAGTTGAGAAGGCTGTCTCTTCAGCTGTGGTACCTGCTATGGTAAAACCAAAACTCAAACTTCCAGTTGTGCATATAATACTTTCCTGAACGTGTTTGTCTATTCTGTGCAAAGTTGGATATGCAAAGTCTACATACTGCTTCGAAGATTTACAGTATTTTATGCGACAAAGGATACAATTCACTTAAAAAAAATCACCTAACTGAAAGGAAGTGAAACTGCAATAGAGCATGGCTATAATCATGTAGAATTTCCATTCATTTCAGTGTGGCATATGAAGAAGTTGTTTGGGAAAGGAATTGCTTACAAAAGAACTTTTATCCTACCTTTCTGAAGCCAAGGGGGTCAGATAGACCATTATGGTCTCAGTGCAACAATGAAAACTGCCAAAAACTAATTGGAACACTACAGATCACGCACAGGAAAGACATACAACTTCCAAGGAGAAAAAAAGTTAATAGTCCAAAAGCGAGAGATTCTGACACATGGCGGACTAAAGGTGTGCAAGAATAAAAAGGTCTTTGGTATAAACTAGCAGGGAGGGAGCTAACCGGATTTCCAGAGGCAGGGCATTCCGAAACCTAGGTATAGGAACATTCCTGCCAAACAAGTTAATTATAAAGCACATGGCCCTAAAATGAGATCAATTTGCAATACCTGGAGGATTTAGCTGTATGTCTTTTAATCTCAGGTCAAGGCAAAAAAAATAGATCAGTAAGACTATCAACACAAACAACTCAAGTTGAATGCCTCAATCCATCAAGCAAGATCCACAAGAAGCTACCGCTGATATGAACTGCAATGCTTCCACATATGACACTAAAATGGATTAGATGTGGCTTTTTATGTGTGGATGGCAATTCATGTTCATACCAGAGGCAATTCGCCGTTGTGTACATCTAGGACTGAATTGGGGCCAAAAATGTCATGGGGTGGCTATACATGGCAAAAATAAAGCAAAGAAAGCAAAATAAACTTACAAAAACGGGATTTATGGACAAGGTGCCTTAACAAATGTCAATGCCTCTTGCTCAGCTTGCAGTGTCAAACTGCACCTTTTTCAAAGACCCACTATATTCATAACTGACCCACTAACTTTTGCCTTCACTGAGCCTGGTACACATTCATCACACACACAAAACGGCTGGAACTGATCAAGCAATTACTGGGGCAAATGCCCCAGACTTTGGTGTCAGGTTCCCTCTGGGTCTGAGGAAGGGCACCACCTTCCTATTCGACGAGCCAAGGATCAATGCTGGCAACTCTGGCAAACATCCCATCTGAAATCTTGAAGAGGGGCTACCAGTCAGCCCAAGCACTGCTGGCCAAAGGGCCTGACTCAGAAGGCAGCTTCCTATACAGATATGCAATGGTATCCGCTGGGGTTTTGTTCTGGAGTCCCCTATGGATACCTGAAATCGTAGATACTGGGGACGCCTTTTTAAAGATAGGGGAACATCAACAGTTTCACTGTAACAAGGTAAAAAAAAGAGATGTATTTAATGTTCCCCTATCTTTTTAATAGATTCCCAGTATCCATGGATAACTGAAACTGTGGATACCGAATCAGTGGATACTGGAGTGTGCCTGTATAGCTGTGTTCCAAACTCTTCTTTGAGCACATCTTTTAGTATCCAACATGGCGGACAGTCTTCATAACAAGGCCTCCTCTTACAAAACTTGCTGTCACACAATATGTATTATAATCAGCAAGGAATGTATCCTTCGGCATCTTTTTCTCCACGGTCCCGTAGACCAAAGAGAGGGGATGGTGGGCTGGACAGAGCAAATGAACTAGCAATGACCATCACACTTTACATTTTAGCATACCTTAAAACATTTCTCATTTTCCTTACAGAGGCAATGTGTGTATTTTTTAAAAAATTAAAAGCCTAGAATGTGGGAATCTAGAGAAATTATTCTCTATTACTGCCTGATATTGAAATTACCTAAAATTATTTCTAACCAATGCAATTTAGGGTGAGATGGCCAAGAATAACAGCTGTATGCACAAGAACCAGTTCAACATTTCACCAGAGTGCATTTAGGATTATCACACACACACCAAAATGTTACTATTACATGAACATGTAAAATGATAAGCCTCTGCATTCGAAGATATTCAGATGGTCCACTACACAGAGTGCATGGTCTAAGTGGTATTTTATGCAGTGCATGCTTCGGACACATTCTAACAGTCAGCCTTTTGTTACAATCCAGCATCACAAACAATCTTGCAAAGAGGATAAGAAAGTATTTTTTTTGGGTGCTCGTTGTTTGATAGCCACCCTATCAACACGCCAAGAAAACAATCACACGGCCCTCTTTGCTCACTACTAATTCGGCACCCCCAAATTCAAAGATCGGACTGGGGGCTGAACTCAAACTGAGCCTAGGAAGCCTTTTCCTTAAAAAAAAAAAAAAATTATCATCAACACACTCTTGATCCTTTCTGCGCATGTATCGGAACACATTTTGGGACCACGTACCCTGGAGAGCAGGCTCAAACCCCGGAAAGCAAAGCGGGTGGCAGGGTGGGGAGGCACAAAGCAGAAGAGACAACAGTTAGAGAACGCAAACTGGCAAGCCAGGCAGACACCACCTCTTCCCCCGCCATCCAGTTACCTTCCAGCCCCTGTGTGTGTGTGTGTGTGTGTGTGTGTGTGTGTGTGTGTGTGTGCACGTGCATGCATGCACATCTATTTTGGGGGGGTGGGTGAGCAAGACCATACCTTTCCCTTTCGCACCAGAGCAGCCGCTGCCACCGCCGCTGCCCGAGCAGGACGCCTGCGAATCCTTCCTTAACCTCTTGCTCTGAGGCCTGACGCTGGACCTGAGGAAATGATGCTGGTCGTGGCTGTGTGCGGGCTGGAGGGAGGCCGGGGCCGGGGCCAAAGTGGGGCCGGCCGTGGGGGGGGTCCACGGGGCTGCCGGGGAGCCTGTTCTCTTCTTTCTTTGTGCCGCCACCGGGGGCTGCCTCGCCGCCGCCGCCACCACCACCACCTCCTCCGGCTTCCCCTTCTCCCTCTTCCAGGGACTCCTCTTCACCCACTCGCTTGCCCAGCTTCTTCAGTCCTTCCTCGGCGCTGCCGTCGCCCAGCTTCACTGTCATCCTGTGAAATGTGGGGTGGGGGTGGGAAAGGTGGGAGGGGGGGGAAGAGAAAAAAAAGAAGGGGGGAAGAAAAAAGAAGAAGCAGAGAAATAAGTGGGGAAGGGGCACAAAGTCAGCAGGGAGAGCGCCCACCCCCACCCACCCCCCAAAAAGCCCCCCCACCCCACCCCCTCCTCACACACAACCTGCCTTCAGAGGGGAGAAGTTTAGCTGCAGAAATTCCTCTCAACATGGCCGCCGTTGTTTGTGACTAAATCCCCTTTCGCTGGCTTGTCCCGACCCAACAACCTGTGCCGGCGGCGGGGTGTGTGTGTGTGGGGGGGGGCGCGCGAGGGAAAGGCGGCCCCCACCCACCCCCCACGAAGAAAAGGGGGCAGCCCCCACCCCGGGGCCGGGAAGGTCGCGGGCCGAGGGAAAGCCCGCCGAGGCGAAACTCGGGCGCCTGGAAAGCGCTCGGCAGCCGCGGAGAGGAGGAGGAGGAGGAGGAGGAAGAAGAGGCAGCCCTGCGCGAGGGAGCGGCCAGCCCGCCGAGAGGGCCCCCTAAAAGTGCCTGCCCCCCACCCCGTCCTACCCATTGTGTGGGTCTTCCGGGCCGGGGGGGGCTCTTCTTTCTCCTCACCATGGAGCCGAGGCGATCCGACCCACTGAGGGGGAGGAATTCATATTCCTAGAGACAGCGAGCAGCAGCAGCAGCAGCAGCTCCTTCTCTCTCTGGGCGAGGGAGTGTGTGTGTGCGTGTGCGTGTGCGTGTCTGTGTGTGTGCCTCCCTCTCTTTCTCTAGGGCTGGGACTGGCCGAGGCTGCAAAGATTTCCAACTCCCCCCACCCCAAATTACGAAGCACCTTTTGCCAGCTAGCCTCGAACGGCTTCTCTCTTCCCACTTCAAGAGCTTTCCAAGCGCAAGGCGCACACACAAAAACACACACACAAAGCGCCTTTGCAATTTTGTTGTTGTTGTTGTTGCAAGCAGCCAACAAAGCCCCAAATCTCTCTCCCTCCCCCCCCTCTCACACACACTGCACTGGGTCTAGTCGACATGTATTTTATTTTACGTTGCACTTGAAAGCTGCACGGATTTGTGCATCTGTCTCAGGGATGGCGAAGCAGTTGGGCTCGGTGTGTGTCAAAACTTTGGGAAATGCTTAACTTGATGCTGCTGGTGTTGGATGCTGCTGGTGTCAACACCCCCCCCCCCCAAACAAAAAAACAACAACCAAAAAAACAAAAGACAAATATTTGTAGCCATTTATTTAAACTAAAACTACGGCCCAGTCATGTGTGGTGCTTTGTGTTATATATGTCCTGCATTTTTTAGATTGCGAGCCCTTTTGGGACAGGGAGCCATTTAACTTTACTATTGTTTGCCTGTAAACCGCTTTGGGAACTTCATGTTGAAAAGCGGTATATAAATACTTTTTGATTGATTTTTTTTTGATTGATTATATAAAGAAACACCAAATAATTGCAAAAATGAAAAAAAATGAGCAAGGCAAATTCCGTTTTTGTCAGGCGTTGGTGAATGCTGGTGTGTCACGCCCAAACATTGTGGAGTGTCACCTTTGACACACGAGTCATAGGTTCGCCATCACTGATCTAGATTAATCCCCCCTTCTTCTTTGCATTAAAGCAATAAAAGCAAAGCCACATGGGGAAGAAGGTGGCTTCTCCAAAGCCAGGAACTTTGCTTGGTCCGAGCAACAACTTTTAAGCATTTGGTGGGGGACCAAACTTAAAAACAAATGCTGCCAAGCTCGCCCACCCTTAGGTTCACAAAGGATCTTTTTTGTCCACCTCTCTTTCTGAATGGGCACATGGCAGCCACTGTGCCCACCTCTTGTTGTAAATAAGCACATGGCAACCACTTTGCCCGGGAGAGTGTCCAAATTTAAATGGGGGTGGGTGACAAAGACATTGCCCTGGCCTCAAAGACTGGTGACAACCTCATGAGCACAAGCAAACTGCGGAGCTTGAAATGTGGGTTCCTATGTGAGCATCTCCTGAACGTACATTCAATCCCACATGTGTAAATTGCACAAAAGACAACAGGTAAAGTCATATTAAGCTAGCAGTAGGTATCAAAGCCTTATTTTGACACCTGATAAAAATATTTAGAAACACAGCTCAAATAACTTTCCAGAGAGTCAGCATTCCATAAAATGACAGATGAGATTAGGGGCACAATCCTGTGCACACTTTTCTCCAAGAAGCCACATTGATCTTCTCAGTGGGACTTACTTATGACACTAAAAGTGCAAAGAATAATGTAGCCACTGATGGCTTCCCTTTCACAACAAAGCATAATTCAATCACCAGCAAAAGATAAACAAAAGATGACAAAAGACAAAAGATAGACAACAAAAATAATCCAAAATCAGAGGCTAAAAGTTCAGCACATGTCAAAGTGACTATCAACAACACATGCTTTAGGATGCAGAGGGGGCAGTGAAGTAATCAATAACAATTTCCTTTGCTTAAAAAAAGGAAAAGCTTAAGGTTGCGCCTCTCTGTTCTACACCCAACCTCAAATCCTCAAATGCATTCACACAGAAGCAGGTCCCAAGAGTTCAGTGGAATCTGTTTGCCAAACAGCATCCATGTGCATTCAAGCCTTCAAGTTTACATAGATGAGATGCTTTGGAATGTGTTTAGAGCAACGTTACATTGGGTCAAGCGCTGCCATTTGAGGGCTGAAGCACCGCATTCAGGCAATCAGAATCAAAATTAGAATTGCAATCTAATAAACTATCCAGTTTCACAGCCAAGGCAGGGACACCTAAATAGGTAAATTCCTGCCCACCAGAAATTCAACTTTAATTTCTCATCCCCATTATTCTATGATGCATTACTTGCAGAAGCACTGGCCAACAAATCCACTTCTTTCTTTTTTATTTCTTTAGCGGTCTAACACCTTGAAGTGGGGAAGGTAGCAAGATGTGGCGTCTGCTGGTCATTTTCAACAGCCCTGACAATTGGGTCAGCCCATCCTGACCCAACCAAGGACACAGAGTCTTGTGCCTGATGGCTTTATCCAGGAAAGCTAAACGGCCTATCTTTCTGCATTCCATCATATTACACCATGCTTAGAGTTTTGCCCCAGTTCAGCTGACTGTCCCTCATGTTACATTCCCCACATCCTGACTTCTGTCTTTCTTGACTGACCCCACCACCCAACTTCATTTTATCAAGAGGTGTATGGTAAGCCTAGGCACGTTTGCTAAAAAGTAAAGCCCACTGTACTTTCCACTGGAAAGCAGACTTAGGCTTGCAGCCTGAGCTTCCCAAGACCTTCTATCTTTCAATGTAGACTATCTAAGCCCCTTTCCCTTTTTGGGCTGGAGCATAGCATAACATCCTCTTCCCCCTCCATTTGGATTTCTCCCCACCCCTCCCTAATGGTGCCCCACAACCTATTTCAAAGAGCTGGGCATCTTCACTAGCCCATCTACTTGTCACCCTGGGGTTTGTCACGTTGCCATGTTGAATAGGGTGGATAAGGGAGGAAACCCCATTGAAGGAAGAGGAAGGCACAGGGAGATTTTGTTTTTTCCCCGAGTAAAGCATGCAATGGGTAAAGCATGCTTATCCTCCCCCTCTGTATACCTATAAAGGGACAGAGCCCCCTTCCCCTTTAGCTGCATGCAGAGAGGGGCTGGACTCGTACCTGATGCATGGAGGCGCCCTTGCAACTCTGATGCCAGCCCAAGGGTCGCTCCAGCTGCGGCGCCTCTCAAGGGCTCTTCCCCAACCCCTTGAATCGTTGCAGGGGGAGGCCCAGAACCCAGCACAGGCGACCTCCTTCCCCGGCGCTCGTTAACAGTGAAGTGGAGGGGGAAGAAAGAGAACCCAACGGGCCAAGGGCTGAGCGCGCGCGCGGCCACGCCCCCACCCTCGTTTCCCGGGTCGGGCCCCCTCAAAACAAAGCGTCTCATTGGCCAGCCGCCGCTCGAGGGGAGGCGGCGTCTGAGGTTGCGGCGACAAAGATGACCAATCAAGGTGCCGCGCGCGGCAGATGACACTGGGGGAGGAATGGACAGTGGCCCGGCAGGGCTCAGAAGGCGGGACTCGGAAGCCAGGCGGGAGGAAGGGAGAAGAAAGGGAAGTTCTCACCCTGGAGCCCCATTGGCTAGCGGCGAGGCGGGGCTTTGCGGCGTATTGCTCCATTTCATTGGCTAGTAACTCTGTTTGATTGTGAGGTGGCAATTGACGTTGCCTGGGGGCGGAGGAGAAGGTCTGTTCTTCTGCTCTCAATTGCTTTGGTTTAAGGATACGTGTATGAGTGTTTCACTAACAGAGAGAAAAAATTTTTCCCCATAAATAGTTCCACATGAATTGTTATGCACATTAAAATCATTGCAACAAATTAATGAATTGCATGTCAGTTTGCAGTCCTAGGCACACTTATATGGGAGTGAGTAACTGAATAGTACTTGCTCCTGAGTAGGCATGCATAGGATCGTTCTGTTAGATTATAAACTTGAGAGCAGGGTCTTGTTGAGGGCAATGCTTTCTAACGGTTTTTTTTTACATTGTGTCGTTTTGTGGTTGCAAAATTATTATTAATAGCGTGGTGCTTACATTGTTTTATTACAGCCCAAGCCTATGCATATCTACTCAGAGGAAAATCCTATTATAGTCCATGGGGCTTACTCACAGGTAAGTGTGGATAGTATTGTAGCCTTAATCGTTGTAAGGCGCATGGAGTTGCCCAATAGGGCATGGAAAGTAGGGGTATAAATGCTTTAAAAATTAAAAAAAAAAAAAAGCATACATATTCAAACTGAAACTTGGAGTAAAGCTTTCCTTTACCAACTCTACCACTTCCGGCTGCGGGTGGGGCTACCAGCTATTGCATTTTGGAATATTCCCTTGTGGGAATTCAGAGAACATACTGAGGAAAACTGCAAGGCTGAGCAGTGTTTTTTTTCCTACGGTTATTTCTTGTGGGCAACACGAAAGTTTAGCAACTGTTCCTGCCTAATCGTTCCCCCTCCCACCACCTGTATCTTGGTGCATCCCAGAAAAAAAAAAGGGAGATTCCCTACTCAAGTCAAAGGAATGGAACAAACTTGCTGCAGTGCTCGGGATTTTCCGCCATTCGGGAAGTTCCGTAGCTATTCGGCCCGCCATTCGGGAAGTTCCGTGGTTGCCAAGGTGACACTAAGCATCTCGCGGAGACGGAGTCGAGGCCCGACAGGCCTGTCTTTCCTAGGCTGCGGTGGCGCTGTGAGGGGGTGAGTGAAATACTCAGGGTCGGCCATGCGCGAGCCGTTTGGCCTCGCTGCATCTCGTGAACTACCTCGAGGTTGGGGCTGAGGAGGGCTCTGGCCCGGGCTGGGAACTCGAGGGTCTGTCCCGCTACTACGAGCGTTATTCGGGGAAGGGGGCGGGAAACGGGGCTTAGGCGTACCTAGAGGGGACCACAGCACTAGGTTTTGCAAACAGCCGCTCCTCTTCGGAGCGGTTCCCACCGGCTACAACAGTGGTTCCCAACCTTTTTTGCACAGGGACCCCCTTTTTAGGTACGACAACCTGTTGGGACCCCCTCTTTAAAACCTAGGAAGTTATGTCATTGAACAGGAAGTGATGTCATTATTTCTCATAAATCACACTTTTCGAAAGTCAAACTCCACACCCTTCTTAGAATGTTTTGTATCTAAGTGATGTTTGAGTTTTGAGTTCAGTGCAGAGGCGTTTCTACAGGGATGGCAAAGCTCTAAGTTTTGCAAGAAGCCTTACCCTGTCATGTAAATCCCTCCTCTCCCTTGCTGTTGTAGCCAGTAAGCAACGCCAAGATTGGCTAAAATGGTGCAGGAGAGGAGTGATTTCCACTGCAAGGTAAGGCTTCTTGCAAAACTTAGAGCTTTGCCATCCCTATAGAAACGCCACTGGTTCAGTGCAATCCTAAACTGAGTGAGGCCGGCATAAACTAAGCCAGCAGAGTTTGGCCGGCACAAGGGCCGCCGTAAAGTGTGTTTGGACCACTCTCAGAGTCAGAGAGGCCAGCACACAGACATAAGCCATCCTCCCTGACTCCGAGAGTGGTCCAAACACACGTTATAGTGGCCCTTGTGCCGGCCAAACTTTCTGGTTTAGTTTATGCCGGTAACTCCAGTTTAGGATTGTGCTCTGATTCAGAACATTGCACAACAACTGAGAACAACATTGCACAGAACACATTGTGGCTTCTGTATGCCATTGCTGATCAAGATGGCAAAGCCATCTACATTCCTCTTTCCCATGTGCTGAGACTCACCTAGGCACATGGAAAGC
Organism: Lerista edwardsae; assembly: GCA_029204185.1. Classification (NCBI taxonomy): domain Eukaryota; kingdom Metazoa; phylum Chordata; class Lepidosauria; order Squamata; family Scincidae; genus Lerista; species Lerista edwardsae. The sequence continues at coordinate 2,252,089 of JAJKFI010000083.1, forward strand.
ATGACATGCCTGCTCGCAAAAGAAACCCAGGAGAGACTTCACTTAACTTGGAAGTGTTGTTGTGGCAGAAAGTACTGTCATTGTAACATAATCAAATGACGTACTCCAAATATAAATTGGCATTATTGGACTGCAGCAATTGTACAACCGTGAAACATCTCTGACAGAAAGCAAGATTAGAACAAAACATGATGTAAAAGCATGAACAAAAAACAAAATTTTAAAAAAAACCCTCACTTGAAAATTCAAATTGTGAACACTCACAAAAGGAGTATAGCAAGATTAATGTCTGCAGTTTCCAAGATGGCTGCTCCAAGCTTTCCACGACCTACCTGACATCAGGTTGTGACCCACAGTTTGAATAACATTGCATTAGATACATGTGCAGAACAGTACATTTTTGTTTTCATAGGCAGATAACCCGTCTGAAGATAGGATGGACAAATAAATCAGTGTTCAGTACACTCCTCCCCTCCACTAAATTCACAATGTTTTTGGTACCTGGAGTTAGGCCGGCAGAGTTAGGCCAGCAAAGTTTGGCCGGCATAAGGGCCACTGTAAAGCATGTTTGGACCACTCTCGGAGTTAGGGAGATGGCGCACATCTGTGTGCTGGCCTCTCTGACTCCGAGAGTGGTCCAAACATATTTTAGGGTATCCCTTGTGCCGGCCAAACTTTGCTAACCTAACTCCAGGTTAGGATTGCACTCTTAATCATGGAATACCTAAGATTTAATGGTACATCGAAATGTTATTTGAGCTCTTTTACAGCTACTATAGTGAGATGTCTTTCTAAACAGCCTTGTTTGAAGTACTCTCTTCCTGCATCTCTTGCTCTTCATCGAGTAAGATTCCATCTGCCAGTGATGTCTTATTATGCGCTTATCAATTAGAGTATAAATTAAACTTGTTTCATTTCTTTTAAAATTTTATATTCCTTTTTCTAAACAGATTGCTGATTTCTTTTTTGCTTTCACCCAAAGCAATTCACAATAAAATCATCCCTAAATTAATACATCCATCAAGGAAACTGGATGAGCTGTAAATCAAATGGCAGTAAAACCTCAGCAACCTTTAAACACAGGCTAATAAACTTCTTTTTGTGCTGCGTAAACTATTTTAAGAAAGAAATTCTTTGCTTGCTGCTTTCTCATGTAAAGTGGGGGACTAAGATGGACTCCTCTGGATTAGCGGTTACTCCTCTGGAGTAGAGATTCAAAAGCTGGGGAAGGGCATCACAAGAAGGGTTGCAATTGGAGCCCCCATCTGCCCAGCTAGATGCTAACATTAAGCTCTGCATGTCTTAGACTAGAGGATGATGGGATTTCTATAGATTGGCAGCCCAATTGGCAGTTCCCTGGCTGCCGTAGGCAAAGTGGTAGCCAAACAACCAAACCAGGGTACCTAGGCAGTCGCTGGAGGCACTTCGGGAGAAGAAGACATTCATCCCCTTCCCCTGGGTAAGCCTGGAGACCTGCCAATGGGTCTTGTCATGTCTGCACCTGTCATTTTGCCGATGCAGAGACAAGGGCCTCCTTGCTGGGCCGTTTGGCCCGGCATGGAGGATAAGATCTAGTGGTGAAGGCCGCCACCAGTCCCACCCCCTGCACTGCCCAGATGTCCTCTCTAGCCGCCAGAAAAGAGCTCAGTGCCAGGAACTGACAAACTCACTACCTAGTCCCCGTTTCTGCCTCTAGGCACTCTGCTCTAGTGCTGGGACCGCACGGACGGTAAGCCCGCCCCTTACTGCCTGTGCTGGATGTGCCTTACGGCATATTTGCAACCCCAAACCCTCTAACATACCACGGGCGCTCATACCACGGGCTCATACCACAGGGGCTGGAGGACTCAGGATTGAGCCCTAAGACAGATATGCTGGGATTACTTCGCACCACAGTAGCACCTAGGTTTGACCAGGCTGATCCACTCCTCTCTGAGGCCCCACCCAGCTGCCTCAACCTTTGAATCGCCCCTAAGTACTGAGTTGGACAAGAGACTCACGCAGCCACTGCACTCAGCATCCCGTCTCCGAGTAGGCACATCCTCCTGAGATTCCAGCAACGTTTCAGGGCTTGTAAAGAGTACTTGCATTGGCTGGTGGGGAGGGTACCATCACCTACCAACGGACAGTACTAGAGCCAAATCATTGTAGGGAACCAAGTGCAGGATCTTACTCCAGGGCATCCAGCAATCTGGCCCCATCTCTACTTCACCCTTCTCAGTATGGTGTGTGTGGTCTTGTAGTGGTTGTTCAGTATTGAGAGGAAGAGCTATACTTAAAAGAAAGAGCTAGTTTTAATTTTTTTTTAAAGGGGTTGATATTTTGAATTGCACTTAGAACGAGTGTGTGTATGTGTATAGCACACACATATAGACTTTCAAATAGATTAAATTCTTCAGGTACATAGTGGAGTTTCCTGGAATCGATCGATAGGAACATAAAGACCTTTTTATTCATATTCAGCAAGCTGCAGGGAAGTCACCGCTACATGGTAGAGGCGGGATGAATGACTGCCATATATAGATTTTCTTTTGTCAATTTGCATACGCTGCGAGGAAGTTATTGCTTCACGGGTATTGTCAGCAAGTGAAATAATTACATGGTCATGAATACGAGTCTGTGAAGCAAATAAGCACATCAGGCTCTCATCAAGCTGAGTGTCCAACACACCAGAGAATCTGGACTTTTAAATTCAGGCCTGAAACAGGGTGTTGTATTTGTAGCATCGGAAAAAGTGGCTCTATGTGTCTTCACAGCGGAGTAAGTCCACCAAAGGCCCCCCACCCTGGTTAATTTAGGACTATTTTATCAATCAACAACCATAGATGCTATGGTAACCATGTCTGAAAGGTTTGCCATGTTTGTCTGTTTCAGCAAAAACAGGGGAGTCTTGTGGCATCTGAAGGCTCACAAATTATTGTAATGGTACAATGGGATGGGTTTCATGGGATGTTGTGCAAGATGGTGGTGACTATTCCAGTTTGTAATCACGAATGGATGAAAGTGTCTGTTTCTTACACGTCCAGGTCTTGGGACAGTGTTTCATCCTGTGAAACTTACTTGAATAATAATATACCATTTGCTCATCACTTTAATACAGTTTTCTCTGAAGTTGGAATATAATGAGAAGTTCTATCTATATCTGTATCTATATCTTCTTTCTCTTATAAATGATCTGTATATTTTAAGTCTTCTTCAGTAGTTGGGATTATTATTGTTTTCTGCTTGTTTGATATACATAGCTTTCTGGAAATCCCCATCTGTATTCTGTTCCTTAGTCATGAGTCATTTTTGTTCTGGTTACAGGTTTTTTAGGGCTAAACCTGAGAAGACCAATGTTCCTAACAGTCCAATAACCTTCCCCCTTTTCTGGTCATATTATATTCTGTCTTAACTGCTTTATCTAATTTGTGATATATTTTACAGTTTATCCCCCCTGACTCCAAGAGTGGACCAAACGCGCTTTACGGTGTCCCTTATGCCAGCCAAACTTTGCTTGCCTAACTGTGCCAGCCTAACTCCAGGTTAGGATTGCGTTCTGAGACTAGGGGGAAATGGCACTGGGATTAAAATATCCCTCCTCCAGTATTGTGGCCCTGATCTATTTTGCGCCACATGAAACGGGTGTAATTCATCACTAGTCCAGGATAACACTTGCTTACCTCCTATTCCATGGGTATTAAACTTATTCCATACAGTGGGCCAAATAACATTCAGGATGTCTGATAAGGGCCAGAAGTCACTAAGCAGAATGTGATATCCAGGACCCACCAGACAGCAGGTCGCGACCCACCAAGTGGGTCCCAACCCACAGGTTGAGAAACACGATTCTAAATGATGTAATAGTCTTTCCCTCCTCTTCCTCCACTGCTTATGTATGCATACAGGAGCCCATTCTTGCTCTCAGTTTAGCACAGTGATCATGTTTGACTTGGTCAATGGAGCCACATCAGAAGTTCCTCTCTCCTGTTCAGAATCTTCAAGACCCTATGGGGCTCGGGGCTTGTGGTGAAATTGTGTTCATAGCCCATGCATCTTGCATATCGCTCTCTCCTGGGTTCCTCAAGTCTGCTGCACACCACACCATATATTATATACCCTGGAGGGTATATTCACTGCTACCAGAGATGGATCTTTTCCAAGCGAATACAGCTTTCCTGGTGGAAGGGAGGGGGGAAGAATGGTTTACTAATGAAGAAATCGGCGCCTAAAAAGTGTTATGAATTCCAAGTGTTGGCACTGTAAAGCAAAAGCATTTCATTTCTGTCTCAGCATACACAATGCTTTTTTCACCTATTCAGGGTTTGCCTGATGGTGGTTTGGTTGCAAAATACTTGTGTTGCATTTCTAGGTATTTGAGTGCGGCAATGGCTGTGTATATTGCTCATCGAATAGAAGCTCTCGAGTCCCGTGGGCCGCATTCCCACATAGCCTGGCACCACCTTCAGCCCTTTTTGGCTGTTGCATCTGTTAGTCCAAGCTCTGGTGGCAGTGTGGATATTATTCTGGAACAGGTGAGCATGACTGCGCCGTCTTGATTTTCTGCTCTGCTTTAGCTTTGAGCATGGCCGCATCTGTAATCTAAATATATATTTAATGAATAGGAAAACTTAAAATCTGTAATTAAAAAGAAGTTTACATTTGCCTGAAACTTCAACAAGTTATTTTGATATATAATATAACGTAGAGAACATTGTAGTCCTATTTTTTTGTATTCTGCCTTTTAGTCTGCGGCATCTCAAAGCATGTTACGTACAATTTGGAAAGAAATTATATGTCTTCTGGCTGCGGCAGCTGGTGGTTCTTAAAACTGCAGCAGACCTGATTGTCAGTTGCCTCCAGGAAAAAATATGTCAGCCAATCACAATTGCAAGCAGAGGAATTCTCTTCCATTTTGCTACAGATCTTAAGAACCCCTGGCCATTGTGTCTTTCCAATTTTGCCCCAAACAGCATCAGTTGTGGTAGTGGACTAGATGGCAACCATCTTCACACCAAGATGCTGGTGGTGCTTGAAGCAGTCCAATTTCTTGAGGGATTTCAACTAATATTTGTCTCGTATTGCAATTCTGTGCATATTTGTCGGAGATGCTGCCATTTAACACAGTGGGGCTTCAGTCAATTTGCACAGGATTGCACTGTGAGATTTTGGAAGCAGATTACCTTAGACTTCCTGGCTTGAGGAACACATTGCTTGTGTATTTATTTCCCGAATTTTCATCCTGCTTTTCTCCCCATAAGGGAACCCAAAGCAGCTGACCTCAAATCACATGATAATAAAATCACAATCAAAACATTTACAGTATAGCCTAAAAACTCCTAAAACAGCCTTAAAACAATTCCAATACATTGACTAATAAAGGGTTTCTGGGCAGTAAAATGGAATGCTGAATTTTGCCCCCCTGACAGATGATTTCTAGCTTCCTTTTGATTTAGTACGATACATGAAATACGGTGTAAGACGTACAGTATATGATGACAGTGGAATGAAATTAAGAACCCAGTGGAAACTTGTTGAATGTTCCTGAAGCAATATATCTGCCTTTGAAGTTCAGGGGTAGATATGTTCTTGCAGAGGTATTAATATATTACAATTCTATAAAATATAGATAATGTTTACCGGGTGATTCCTTTCTCTGAGTCCAGTTGCTTTGACAATCCTGACTGTCCTGTGCAACTCCTAACTAACTACCAAAGTGCTAAACAAACATTTCCTAGTATGGACAATACTCTGTTGTGGTTCCCCCTGCCCGATTGTTTGGGATCGAATGAAGGGGTCTGTTTATAGCACAGTTGAATCAGCATAGCATTTGGGATGAATTGTCTGGTTGAACTGGTAACTGCAAAAGTGCTAGAAGGAGGTTGACAGTGTGAGGCTCACCAGACTTGTTCAGCCACTGGGGCTGAATTTTCCGACAGCAAAGTGAATCAGAAAGGGGGGGGGAGCCTATTTTCAACCTTGGCACAGGCAAAACAGCTGCACAGCCCTCCCCCTTTCCAGCATTCCGTCTTCCCCTATTTTCAATATGGCTGCCCTAGGTGCTTCGCGATCCATCTGAAATTGGCTCGCAACCAGTGGTGGTATCTAAAGCGGGAGGAACCGGAACGCTGGGCGGGACGGACGGTTGATTGGCAGCCATCCGTTCCACTGCCTGCCCGCCCGCCGCACGGGCTGCCCCCAGTTGGCGCGCCCCACCGCTGCTCGCCCAGGCACCCGGCGCACCCCCCACCCATCCCCCCCCCCAGCGACCAGGAGCCCCCTCCGAGGCCAGGGCAGCCCACGCAGCGGGCAGGTAGCGGAACTGAGCGGACAGGTAGCCAATCACACTAAGTCCTGCCCAGCGTACCGGTTCCTCCCGCTTTAGATACCACCACTGCTCGCAACCCACTGGTGGGTCCTGACCACTGGCATAATGGAACCACTGGCATAATGTGTTATGTAGCTGTTGCCAGTTGTGGTAAGGAAACTAACAGGAAAGACATGTTAGTTCAATCTGGCCTCCCTCCTCCAGAGACAGAACACAGTCGTCACTGGCAAATAGGGAGCCTCTGAATTTAGAGTATGAGCATGTGAAGAGACCTGTGCCATTCTGCTTGCAGGGCGAGCATGTATCGGATGCGCATCTGGAAAGGAATTTCCGGGCCACGTGCCTCAGCTGGCATCCGTCCAAGCTGATACTGGCAGTAGGCTGTGAGATGGGGGATGTGGTGGTGGTGAACAAGCAAGACAAGGAGCATCATGCAGTACCATCCAACCACAATGCTGATATTACAGTCCTGAACTGGAGCACGAATGGCACTCGCCTTGTTTCTGGCGATAAGGTAAGCGGTGACACCTAAATGGTTCTCTTTCTCCTCTTTTTTTCAACATTACTGTATTAGTAAAGTCTCTAAATATGTGCCTGTGTGACCTACCATCGTGTTGGATGGTCAGATCCTCTTTATTGTTCTTATTTATTTCTAAGACTGTATTTTGTATTCAAGGATGCTTGGGGCAGATTGCGAGCGATATACCAACTCATCAAAGGCATTCCCAAAGCAGTATTAAAAAGCATGGTCTAATACCAGTCATAAAGCACAGACTTCAGACTAACCTTCCTTGTAACCTTCCTAGCTTGGTGTCCTTGTGTTATGGAGGATGGACCAGCGGGGTCGAGTTCAAGGCCCCCCTCTGCTTAAACACGAGTACGGAAAGCATCTCAATCAGTGCATCTGTCGGCCACCTCCTCCTGGCGAGTAAGTAGAACTTGGGTCAGAATCCTGATAGGTAGAATTTCTGTATTTAAATGGGGTCAGGCTGGCTGACTTCAATATTCAGTATTTTCTGAATATATTCAATATTGTCCATGCTGGATCAAACACTATCTCATTTTTGACTGCCCTTCAATTCCTATTCTTCTGTCAATTCATATTCTTCCCCAGGTATTCTGGCTTCATCCCTGCTTCATCTTCCTGCTTTCTGTCTTCTTTTTTTATTCCTCCTTGACATTACCTATTTTTCCACTGCTTTTCCACCCCATCTTTATAGGCCCTTTGCCAGTCCTGTTCCAGGCTGAATTCCAGTCTTCCCATGCAGGGGGCCTCAGCATTCAGATTGCTCAGGGCCAAGCCTGAGGCCACCTCCATCAGCTCAGGCAGAGAGCCTGTTGGGCAAGGGAATGTTGGTAGGGGAACAGAATTCTTGTTCTTTTTGGCCAGTACCAGCAACCTACGCCCTGAACTGGGACTTGGCTGGCACAGGGGCCACCGTAAAGCACATTTGGACCAGTCTTGGAGTCAGGGAGGGTGATGCATGTCTGTGTGCTGGCCTCTGACACCGAGAGTGGTCCAAACATACTATACGGTGTTCTTTGTGCCGGCCAAACTTTGCTGTCCTAACTGTGCCGGCCTAATTCCAGGTTAGGATTGCACTCTCAAGAGTGATAGATTTCTGTCTTGAGTGATTGCTGCTGGCAAGTCCTCACCCGTTTTCTTCTAGATAAAAAGTTATGCTTAAGAAGTGATCCATTAACGACATGCCTCTTTGTTGCTACCCACAGAGACTTGGCACAGCTCGCCAAAGCTGCAGTGAGCGGTGATGAGAAGGCTCTGGACATGTTTAACTGGAGGAAGTCTGGGATGGGAATGCCTCTCAAAATGGGACCTCAGGAAGGGCTGTCCTTCTTTGTCAGTCTTACGGATGGTAAGGATAGAAGCGCTGTACCTCTTGTCCCTTTGTTGGAATCTTTTCTCCACCTCCACATTGTGAGGAAGATGGACGCTGGCCCTGACAGCCAGGAAGGACGGTGGCCTTGGTGCCTAACTGTGGTTCATGGAAAGGTGTATCACCAGACTAGTGGCAGCATGTATAGTGAGGCTAATTCAGAGAAGCACAGCCCCATCTAGTGGTAAGCAGAGGCATGGTCTCAGATTATACAAGTGTTTGTCTGCCTTACATCTCTTTCACACCATTTGAGGACCAAACTGGAGGTTATATTATAAGAGACCCAGAACTGCCACTGCTTAAATGTGGAAGGTTAGGTGGCACAGCGAGTTAATCCGCTGTTGCTGGGCTTTCCGACCGCAAGGTTGGGAGTTCAAGACTGCGTGACGGAGTGAGCTTCCGTTGCTTGTCCCAGCTCCTGCCAACCTAGCAGTTCGAAAGCACCTAAATGCAAGCAGATAAATAGGGACCACTTTGGTGGGAAGGTAACTGCGTTCCGTGTGCTACAGCGTATAGTCAAGCCGGCCGCATGATCACAGAAGCTTGTCCTCGGACAAAACGTTGGCTCTACAGGCTTAGAAAAGGAGATGAGCACCACCCCCTACGTCGGTCACGACTAGACCATTCGGTCGTGGGGAAACCTTTACCTTTTAGGGGGCGATAGTTGTAAGTTTATATTGTAAGCTGCCTTGAGTGCCCATGGGGCAGAAAGGCGGGATAAAAATCCTATAAATAAAATAATAGTCCAGCTTTGCAGACTACTTTTGCTTTTCCATGCCATGAATATTGAAAATGAGTAACATTTCTTTTGCTTCTGTCCTCTAGTCCTCTAATAGTGTGTTCATTCTTCACTGCCCTTTTGTCTAGGGCAATGAAGAATGAACACACGTTTTGTCCTCTTATATTAGCACCACTCTTGCAAACTTTTTACATTAGTCTTTGTGTGGTTCTTTAGTGAAGACTTAAAGCAGCCCTTTCCTACTATGTACTGCAGAGGTCCTTGAACTTGCAGGTGGTCTTGTGCTCTGCTACCCCAGTGAGAGAGAATTAGGGCACAATCCTATTCTGGAGTTAGGCCGGCACAGTTAGGCCAGCAAAGTTTGGCCGGCACAAGGGACACCATAACATATGTTGGGACCACTCTCGGAGTCAGAGAGGCCAGTACGCAGACATGCACCATCCTCCCTGGCTCTAAGAGTGGTCCAAACATGCTTTATGGTGGCCCTTGTGCCAGCCAAACTTTGCTGGCCTATTTATGTCAGCCTAACTCGAGGTTAGGATTGCACTCTTAGGCAAGGACCTGGTTTCAAGATGGGACATGAAAGGCAGCTCCTGGCCGCTTGTAACTTTTTCAAAAGAACTGAGCATGCTAGTTCTGGAATCCTAATCAAAACTACAACTTCCACAGTGGTGCTCCACTCGGCTCGGTTTCCCAGTCATTTGAATAAGCTGCAGCTTTCTTAGTCGCAGTTGCATCGTACTACTGGGACACTGTAGCCCCAGCCACCTTTGTGCAGCTGTGGCAAATCCTGGGGTCAGACTTGGCAAAGCAGAGCCACATGGTCCCTGCAGCAGTGAAAGCACCTCACTTACATGTAAGTAGTCCACATGTCCAAATGCCCGCAGAAGATGTACCACCCATGGTAGACACGCCACTGGCTGAGATGCTCTGGTATGGCTGTAACTGGATTCTGCGTTGTTTTCAGGGTGTAAGTTTTGGCTCGTACCAATATTGCAACAGACCAGTGCACAACAAGCTTGATTTTGTTGCAGGAAATGTGCACTATGTGAACGAGAGAGGGAAGACGACCCATGCGTTGGCCACGGAGAGTTCAGTCCAAAAGCTTCTGTTCATGGAAAAGGATGTTTTGGTGGTCATAACAGAGACTCTCCTCTTATCTCTGCACAAAATTTCTCTGGAAGGAGAAGCAGAGGAGGTCATGAAGGTGCGTAATGTAGACTCTTGTGGTACACCCCTTAAGGCTTGTTCCTTGGCGCTCCAGCAAGTCTGCAGGCTGCACAAAAGCCTAGGAAAGTCTGTGCAAATGCATTGTGAAAAAAAATCTTCATATGGTGTCAGCTGAGATGAAATTGTTTTGTCTTATTGGGCAACTGTTTTGTTAACAGGTGAAGCTGAGTGGAAAGACTGGTCACCCCGCTGATATCATTTTGATCGACCATAGCCTCCTTATCACCGCCATAGGCGAGCCAGTTCTTCGGTAAGAAAATCAGGAAGGGGGAGTTGCCGTCTTAGGGGTAAACTTTCTTCTTTGTCTTTCTGACATGCCATGTGGTTCTGATAAATTTTAATTAGCCTTTGACTGGGAGGAACAGTGGGAGCTTGAGAGCTAAAAAGGAATCAGACAGCCAGTTTCTGCCTCCTTAGTGTGTTCAGCCTGACTGTGAGCCTTTTTCCCTTTGTTAGAGAGCAAGCATGTGAGAGGTGGTGTGGTGCAGTGATGAGCTGTGAACTCCCCAGTTCAAATTTTGCTTCAGCCCCAAACTCCCTCTATAGGCTTTGGCAAGGACTGTAGCTCAGTAGCAGAGTACAGGCATGCCCCAGTATCCGCTGGAGTTCCGTTCTGGACACTCCTGTGGATACCTGAAACCGCGGATACAGGGGATCCAAACCGTGGATACAGGGGATTCAAAAGGATGCAAACCGCCTTTTTAAAGGTAGGGGAACATCAGTGGTTTTGCTGCAAGAAGGTTAAAAAAAGAGAGATTTGTTTAATGTTCCCCTGTCTTTTTAATGGATCCGTGGTATAAAAAATAAATAATAATACATGTATTTATATACCGCCTTTCTTAAGATCACCAGATTTCTCCAGTGACTACAACTCAAGGCGGTTTACATGGGCAGACTTTATTCATAAACCTGAAGGTTTTTACAATTTACAGAATGTTCTGTCTTTCAAGAACTACACACATTCAGATCTTCCTTTCTGGATTTAGCCTTCTTTCTTTAGCCACTCGTCTGTCTTCTGCTGGCTGATGCTTCCCTGCTCTCACCAGAGACGCAGCTGACCTTCAGCACACTCCTCCTCCCACGAGGCAGCTGAAGCTCAGCTTCTAATCAGCTGCAGTATCTGTGGATAACTGAAACTGTGGATACAAATCAGTGGATACTGGGGCAGGCCTGCATTTGTTTTACTTGCAGAGGGTCCTGGGTTTAATATTTGGCATTCCCAGGTAGAGCTGGGAGAATTTTTTCCCTACATATTACTATATAGGAGAAATAAACACAGTAAGCCGCCTTGGGCACCTCCCAATTGGAAGGGGAAAGGTGGGATATAAATATTTTAAATACGTGAATGTTACATAGTATTAAAGGACTACAGCCCCCTGCCCCCACCTTCCATCAATCAGGAAACCAGTCCAAGGGGAGGATGTATTATGGTGTTCAGTTCAGTATGGTGGTAGGTAGGGCAGCGGGTCCCACCTTCAGTTGACTGTACGGCTGTGACCTTATTGAGCAATGCAGAGAAAAACTGGGGGACCTCTCCACATTGTGTTTGGGGAATGCCACAAGAGGGAGGAAGTCACACCGCAGGCCCAGGTGGACAGCAGACGTTCTGCCAGCAGCCCCCATGATAGCTTCTGTGGCCTATCTGAAAGCCAAGCCTGAACTGAGGCTGGAACGAAATCCATTATCACCCCCATTTGCTTTCCTTGCAGGTTCTGGGACTTGGAGCGAGGCGAGAACTACGTGTTGGCCCTCGATCAGCAGTTTGGATTTGAAGTCGGAGAGTGCGTAAACTGCATATCCTACTGCAGTGCTAAAGGTGAGAGAGATCTGGCTTCAGGTCTGCAGTAGAACGTACCAAGAGATGCAAAAATGTTTCCACTGGTTTCTGAATGTATTTATTAATACCGTATTTATATGCTGCCTTTCTCGTTGATTCCAGGCAGTTTACATAACAGGCTGTTCTTAAATCCAGTTTTTTTTTCCTTCAGTGAGGCTTTACTATTGTTCCATGCAAGAAACTCGTAGGACCCTCTATTTCTCCAGATGTTTCCTATTCATAGTGCAGTCACCATCCTGCTTTTTGCAGGCAGCTGCAAATCAAGCCTCAGTCCGATTCTCGCTGTTATCTGTTTCTTGCTAGCTGACTGCTCCTCATTCCTTCACGCTCCTCAAGCTAACGTTCAGCAAGCTAAGCAAATCCTGCTTAGTGTGCTAAATGTTGCCATCTTTCATGTCAGATTTGTGTTTATTCTTTTGTGTAAATACTACTTTTTTATCAGGTTTTTGATAGTTCAGGTACAGCCTTTTTATCTGCTAGGGTTCCTGGAACGAAATCATGTTGTTACTTAGCATTCAGCCTTTTAAAAAGCTTCTCTTACTGTGGCTGCAGCCCTTCTCCAAGGGCTTAGACCAGTTAGCATCCATTAGCTGAGATAAGACCTCTTCACCCTGGAGCAGGGCGAAAAAATGAAAAACGGAAGTGATTAATCACATTTTCCCCGGGATGAGGGAGGCGGTCTTATCTCAGAGCTAATGAGACTGGCTGAAAATCTCATGGCTGAAAGAAAAGTTTTATTAAAACACTTGTAAAAATGCTTAATTAACAGCATGTGTTTGTTTAACAAAGAGCTCTTCTCTACTGCCATTCTTCAGCGGATGGGAAAAGGGCGGCTGAGAAAGCTCCACCTGTAATTGTTCTTTGTTGCTGATGGTAATTTAGTGCCAACTGTGTTATGGTGGCGCAGTGGGTTAAACTGTTGCTGCTGAGCTTTCTGACCGGAAGGTTGGCAGTTCAAGACTGCGCAATGGAGTGAGCTCCTGTCGCTTGTCCCAGCTCCTGCCAACCTAGCAGTTCAAAAGCACCTAAAAATGCAAGTAGATAAATAGGGACCACTTCGGGGGGAAGGTCACGGCATTCCGTGCGCTACGGCATATAGTCATGCCAGCCACATGACCACGGAAGCTTGTCCTTGGACAAACGGCGGCTCTACAGGCTTAGAAATGGAGATGAGCACCGCCCCCTACGGTCGGTCATGACTAGACCATTTGGTTGTGGGGAAACCTTTACCTTTACCTTTTTATGTTGTGAAGAAGGTCATAAACTGCTTTTATTTAGCACTAGTTAAAGGCCCATCAAATTCAACTAGTAGGTGCTGGAGAGTTCTTTCCCTAACACCACACATTATACCTGTTCCCCATTTGGGAACTCTTTGCCTGCTACAAAAGCCCCAGTGATTACTGGGATGGGTGTGCAGGTGAGGGGGGATACATTCCACCCAACCCATATAGTCCTAGCTATTATTGAATCAATTGCCCAAGTGCAACAAGAAGAGAGGCCACACCTACTTTTCCAAACATAGCCTTGCTACCATCTAGAACCAACCATAGTAGCTTTTAATCTTAACTCACAACCAAAGTGCTGCACTTTATCTTTTCCCCTAAGGAAAAATGGACTGTCACGATATATTGAATGCCAGCTATTCGTTTACGTGGCAGAACTGTCCGGGGTGCTCATGGAGGTACTATGGGGGTGGATGAATAAACACATTTCCTGCCCCCTTTGACCCCATCCATTGAGAACAGAGTTGCCTCTTGCCTGCGCATCCCCTTCCTATATTCTGTCTTGGTTTTGCTAGAATGATGGAATGGTGGGAACTGATTCTGGTCGCTGTCACTCTAGACATCATCTTGATTTGATCTGAAGTATGTGATTAATTTGGCAGGTCTTCTATCAGCTGGCACAAACAGAGGGAGGATAGCGATGTGGAGGAAAGTGCTGCTCTCCAGCCAAAGCATGTGGTCAATGGAAGGCAAGGACAGGTGGAAGCTTCAGGCACCTACGGAGCATAAAGGGAATATTGTTCAAATCAAGGTAAAGTGGATGATAGATTCCTGTTTGTTTATTGACTGTCTGAGGAGGATGTATTCTCACGCACATGGGCACACAATTCAGCTCCTTCTCTTTGGAGCATTTCTCAAAATCTAGATAATTTTATGAACATAAAAGGAAGGAAGGCAAGTTCTTCCATTGAGAGGTACTCTAGCTCTGAATATTGTATATAATCAATTACAGCTTAAACCTTCTCACTTGCACAAGGCTCTGAAGAATTCCAGAAGACTTGCTTCCTCACACCTCTTTGACGCTATAGCTTGGTGTTCTCTGCATTAGTGCATTCAAGGCCACTTGTACCTAAATAGTGACGGTACACCAGTGTAAACTGGCAGCACGCCCAGAAAAGCACAGCAGAATAAAAGCAGATTCCAGCGAGACCCCTTTTGGTGAACTTGTTAGATCAGCTATTTTTAACCTTTGTGCTGCAAAAGGTCTCCAGGTGTGCCATGAAAGTTTGGAGCACAGTGGTTTAAAATCACTGAAAAACTCAAGAAGGTTGAATGACTGGAGAAGCCATGACGTCACATTCTTGAAGCCTGGACTGAACAATATGGCTGACTCAGATCAGCGCCGCGAACGACGAGGATTGCCTGCCGGAGGGGCTCTCTCGCTCGCACGGCGCGCGTGTAAAAGTTAATTTCAACGTCCTTAAGCATGCCTGCGTGTTCTGCATACGGGTGTGCGAATCGCTGAACGAAAAATGGGATTTAATTTCCGCGGAAAGATTCATGTATTCTCATTACATCGGCTCAATAAAACGACCGTTCAGTGAGTACTGAACATTAACAGAATTTGTTTTTTTTCTTTGGGGGGGGCGGGTGAGTGTAGAAGTTTAAAAAAATACTCTTCGTAGTCTAGAAATGAAAAAAAAATCCTCTCATATTGACAACTACTTGTGTTATACATTGAGAGATTTTAATGTAATTTTCCTACATATTTATCTAATTTTTGCCCACCCTCCCCTTTTGGAGCACAGTGGTTTAAAATCACTGAAAAACTCTTCCGAATTTTGCGGCTCTGTTTCTAAGGAAACTGTCTGTTGTTCCTCTGCAGAGCTGGTGAGGTAAAAGGGACAGACAATTTGTTACTACAGACAGTTGCCCTAGAAACAGAGCCATAGAAGCCGGAAGTGACATCACAAGAAGCGAAGACCATAGAGGAGACCACAGAGTATACCTTGAGAAGAAAAACAAGAAAATATCTGTTCTAGGTGTTTAGAGAACACAGCTTACACTGCCCTCCTGAAGGTGGGCTGTGGAAGAGCCAGGTGAACCACGCTAGGGAGGCCATTCGAAAGCTTAGGTGTCCCGAATGAGAAGGCCATATCCCTTATGGATACCTGGAGAGGGTGCTGGCATTGCTTGCATTTTTCATTTCCTGACCCTATAGAAGTTGCACTCCCTGTGGCCAAAGATAAGCTCCGTCAGCAAGTACTGGAGTTTTTTCAAGCATGTCAACAACAAACCTTTGACTTGAACAAAAAAGAGCTTTGCCGAACACAGCTCCAAAGGGAAATTCAGGAGAACTTTCCAAGTAGCGGACTGTTTTTGGTTAGATCCTCACTGAATGGATTTGGTACCCGTTGCAGTGATGGTGACTTGTGCCTGGCGGTTAAAGAGGAGCCAATGAATCAGAAGACTGAAGCAAGACACATACTCAGCGTACTCCAAAAACATGTCAGTAGGAACCTTTCAAACTACATTGAGAGACCGCAACTGATTCGAGCAAAAGTGCCAATAGTGAAGTTCAGGGATAAAGTCAGCTGTGTGGAGTTTGCCTTGAATGTAAACAATGTTGTAGGAATATGAGATACATTCCTTCTCCGAACCTATACATACACTGAGAGTCGGGTTCGTCCATTAGTGCTGGTTGTAATGAAATGGGCAAGATTTTGTGGCATAAATGATGCCAGTCGAGGCACTTGAAGCAGCATTCAAGTCTTGCTTGCATTTTAAAATGGGGTGGGTGGGCGGGCATGGCAGGAGACTCAGAATGCCACACCTTCCATGCTGCTGCCCAGGTCCATGTGACCCCCTGGACCCCTCGCCAGGTACACAGCTGGTTAAGGTAACAAAATAAATGATTTGATTATTTTCTGCTTAGAATCTAAAAAGGAAACAAAGGAGACACTAGCAAAAAAACCATTAGAAAAGATAGCATATGATGGGGTGAAGAGAGCACCAGCACTTTAGAAAGTGCCTCTTTGTTCAGTCAGGATAGGTAGATGTACATGGAATACACTTATGAAATATATTTTACACCTTGTTGGGTTTTTTTTTGAAAATTTTAGAGCTTTTAAAATTAAAAGTGGGAGAAAATACCCTAAATCAGGGGTCCTCAAACATTTTAGACCAGGACCCACTTTTTAGAGTGGCACTCGTGTTGGGACCCTCCGGAAGTGAGGTCATAGCCGGAAGTGACATCATCAAGCTGAAAGTGCTGTCGGTGTGATGTAATCAAATGACACTCCTGGAATGCAAACTGGCATTTTTTGGACTGAAGCAAATGCACAACCATGAAACATCTTGGACAGAAAGCAAAATTAGGACAAAATATTATATAAAAGCACTGAACTAAAAAATGTTTTTTTTTTAAAAAAAACACCTCGCTTGAAAATTCAAACTGTTTACACTTACAAAAGGAATGTAGCAACAGTCAGGCCTGCAGTTTCCAAGATGGCTGCTCCCAGCTTTCTGCGACCCAGCGGACATCGGGTTGCGACCCACCAAGTTTGAATAACACTGCCCTAAATAATAAATGCTGAAATGTGCCATGGCAATCAAAAAAATGAAGCCCAACATACCCCTGAAGCCCAAGATTCTGAAATGAGCAGTTGCCCTCTACCCTTTCAATGAGAACAAGCCACTTCCATGCGCCACAGCAGGCTGCATGTAAACCTTCCATTCTGGGTAGATTTCCTGGGGTCATGTGTCTGCCGCGCCTCATTCTGTAGCTTTGGTAACCTTGCATTTTTTCCTGACCTATTTGGCATGCGTGTTTTACCTGACTCATGGCTCTTTGCAAAAGGAAACATCTGTACATTTTCCAGTACTCCCCAACCGCTCCTCAGAAAAAAATTATTTGACAGAGGACAAAAAGCAGCACTAATTTGAGATCGGAAGAGATTGCCCAATTAGTGTTTCATCACAACGATATTGACTTTATCTTGAGAAGATGGATTTTGCAAGCCACAAAAGTGAGGTCATATTGAGGTGGTATTGAAATAATTTTGGAATCTGGAGTTGCTTAACTTGTGCAGCTTTGTTCACTTTCCTGAGGTTCATTCAAAACTAACATATTTCTGAAATCTCAGGAGGTACAATGTGAAACGTTTCAGCTCTGAAGTTTGATATGAGAGATTAGTAGAGTCTTTTAGCCTGTCCCTTACACCATCTTTCATATAATCTCTAACCTGTAGAGTTTACCCTGTTATCCTTATGCAGTATTTAGCCCAGTGACCTTGAGACTTCCTGATACAAGCCCCAAAGACCCGATCCCAATTTCCTCAATGACTATTTCTGAAATGTAAAGAACATACAGGCAACAAACACGACACCAATATTTTAATGGTAGGAAACGTTTGGAATGGATAGTATTTTATCTGCAAGACTCACTAAACTTGTACAGTATGCTGTAGAATGCAGAACAAATATTAAAGCATCCGGGTTAGACATGCTGGTTGTGTGGTTTGGGTTTTTTTCTGTGCTAAAAGAGGCAATCCTGCAGCACGAATTAACTGTATGCACTCAGAATGTGTCCATTTGCACTAAACTGCATGGAAATGAGACAGGGCAGATTGAAGAACTGACGCAGCTAGCAACAGCATGCATTGGTCAATAAGCAAAAAGAAGAGGGTTTTTGAGTGGTACCGTGAGTGTTTTCTGTAGTGGATAAATGACAGGTGGCTCTCTGTAGTGATATGGGAGGCACAGTGAGGTCACTATGTGAATTGGGCTTTTCTGGGGTCCAAAAATATCCTAACACAAATTACTTCAGAATATTCTTGCCAAAACAAGTGGCACTATCTCAGAACAATACACTAAGGGCTGCGATACACTAAGCTTGCATAGCTGTCAGAAGGCACAACTCCTTGGCCTTTGCCATGAGATCAAATAATGGAAACGTGAAAGTGACAAGCTCTTGCTGTGTGAAAATGAGCACTAAAAATAGTGCTAAATTTTTCTCATTTAAATGGTGGGTGTGTATGTGATTTTTTTAATACCTTTCTCCATGTTGGTCCTAGTGGGGTTCCAAGAAGAATCTGTTGGCTGTCAACAGCACCAGCTCTGTAGTGATCCTTAGTGAGCAGGCCATGTCGTCCCACTTTCACCAGCAAGTGGCCGTGGTGCAAGTCTCGCCAAACCTGTTCAACATCACCTCTTTTGGCACCAGAGCCACTGACAACCTCCGTATCGACATGCACGTGAATGGGGTTTTTGCAACAAAGGTAATTTTGTTGGCTTGCGTAGTGCCATCGGTATACATGTGCAGCTGATGGTTCTGACTGGTAGAGAGCTGTGGAGTGCACTGGTGTTCCGGGGGGGCGGTGTTAGCGCCCAGGGGCTTCTGGAGGTGCTGCCCCCCCACACTTGCTGCCACTCCCTGGGGGCCTCAGAGGATCAGAGAGGCCACACACAAAACCCTCTGGGGGGCGCCTTCCTCCTCCTTTGCTTAAAAAAAAAAAAGTGGAGGAGGACAGCCCCTGGAGCAGAGGGGCAATGGGGGGGGCTCAACAGAGGCAGGAGGGGTGATTTTGCTGCCCTTTCTGCCTGACACCCTTGCCCCTCCTGACCCCTCCTAGGTACGCCACTGCTGACGTCTAGAGGGTGGAAAACACTTCATATATTTAAAAAATAGTGGGCTGTCCTGCTGCTGCTAAATGGGATTTGGTGCAGCTAACGGAATTATATTGTGAATATTTATAAACCGTTTTTCAACAGAGCAGTTCACTAAGGGCGCAATTCTAATCCAATTTCCAGCACCGACAGCAGTGCCAATTGGGGCATGTTCTGCATGCGGCAGTTGGGGTGGGGGCAGTCATGGAGGCCTCCTCTCAAAGTAAGGGAATGTTTGTTCTCTTACCTCAGAGCTGCACTGCCCTTCCTCCGGTGCTGAAAAGTTGGTTGGGATTGCGCCGAAAGCGATTGATCACATAGATTCCCTGTACTCAAAGGACTCTCTCTCTGTCTCTCTCTCTGAAACTGGAAAAGACTGGGGTCTTGGAAAAAATCACTGGAAAAGGGGTCACTGGAAAAGAGGGATAGTTGACCTCCCACCACTAAATATAAGAGGGTACCAACTTTAAAAAGTCCCCTTTTTGCTTTTTTTAAACCCCCTTTTTTAAGCGGGTTTAATTCTGTTAAGAACATCAACCATCATAAACCGGTTTGTTTTTTTTAAAAAGGTGCCATTATGTAAAAGTACCTGAAAGCAACAATTAACTCACTGAGCAACTATCAAAGCCCTCCATGGATCAAATCAGGCAGAGAAGCAGTAACATTGAATAAACCCCCCCCCAGAGGTACTACCGAAACTGTCAGTAAGCAGGACTGATTTTACCTAGCGGTTAAAGGATAGTAACTAAATGCCAGGCAGGCGAACCTCTCCTGGGAAGGAGTCCACAGTTAGGGCACAACCCCAGGAAAGACCCACTTTCTGATAGCAGTTGATGGCAGACGGCACCTACCCAGGTATGCTGCCCTCCTGCTACATCTCTGTGGATCAAGGTGCCCGGAAAGAGCCTTCTATGATTAGCTGCTGGCCAGGTTCATAAGGGAGCAGGTGGTCCTTTTTATATGAACACAGTTTCAGGGGGAAAGAGGGCATATGATGGGAAATAAAATTGCTATAGCGAAGACCTCAAAGTCCTTATCTGGTAATGCTAAGGTTTCCATTAAAAGTTACAAATGCTGGAGAGATTGCAATTATTGTCCATGCCCAAATTTAAGATGCTCATGAAATCTTATCTCTAATTATACAACTATTTTAGAATGCTATAGCGCTCTGGAATGGAAAGCAAGTTGTGACCTTCGAACTTGCAGGAACCACTTTGCGGAATGCAGGTAAGTTGTTGGATGCGAACTCAGTGGAGGAATGGCTACTTCAGCACCTTTTTTGCAGTTTAAAGGCCCAACCCTGAGGCCCATTTCACCGGCGGTACGTGTACCTCCAGCTAAATGTGTCGTGAGTGTGCCATAAAGTACGTCCACAATACCTTACTGCTTACGCTGGGGCGGCGATAAGGTAGTGCTTGGCCCCATTGTGAGCAGAAGGGACGGCTGGCACTCCAACAGCGCCAGCCACCAGTAAGCCCCGTAAGGGAGGGGGAGGAACTGGTGGGGGGAAGGGGAGGAGCAGGCCCGCGGGCGTGGGTGGGTTTGAATCTAGCAGTTGCTTCCACTGCTGGATCCAGCGCTCTGCCTCGAATCGGGCAGCCTGACCTGGGGCTGCTCAATTCACTGCCAGCAAAATAGCTGGCGGTGGGTCGAGGAGCCCCATTGTGGGTGGCAGGGCTTGTCCCCTTCTCCCGGGGAGCCTCTGGCAGCTACCTTGCTCCTGTGAGATGCGGCAGGAGCCGTTTGGCTACCTCTGCGCCCACAGTGGCCAGGCAGCTCAGGATTGGGTTGCCTGAGTTTTTGGTCTATAAAGTCCAAGGAGACTGAGTGGGGAGCTGAGCCAGGCTTTCCACACCCAAGCCCAGCATTCTAGCTGCTGTGAGAAATTTGACTCTCAGCATTCCATTTGCCCTCCTATTGTATTTTCAGTTTACTCTATAAATGTGGCCCAGAGAGGCAGAAAATTCATAGAAATAGAAATCGAGACTTGCAGAAGATCCGTATCAGGCACACTCATCCGTGCAGTTCAACAGGTCAAGCCTCTGGCACTCTCTTTACTGGATCAAGTTAATGAATGCACATCACATTTTTTTTTAATTAATTCAGACAGCATTGGAGCAACACAGCTGTAGCAGGACCCAATTTGTTCTTTCTGCCTTTTGGGGATCTTAGTTTAACGTAGCTTCTAGGAAGGATTTGGGTATACTCGTGGGCTTTCCGCTGTGTGTTGACCTTCCTTAAACATTGGATCAGAGTTGAATTCTATGCACTTTGTCTTTGGGGAGAATTTCTCCCCAAATCCTAGCCTGGAGTTAGGCTGGCACAGGTAGGCCAGCAAAGTTTGGCCGGCCTAAGGGACACCATAAATCATGTTTGGACCGCTCTCTGAGTTAGGGAGGATGGTGCACGTCTATGGGCTGGCCTCTCTATCTCCGAGAGTGGTCCAAACATACTTTACGGTGTTCCTTGTGCCGGCCTAACTGTGCTGACCGAACTCCTGGTTAGGATTGCGCTCTGAGAAGCAACAAGGCAGGAGAGAAGTAGTGGGTGTTTTACTTATCTCTAGAGGGACATGGTGGCGCAACGGGTTAAACCGCTGCTGCTGGGCTTCCCTACCGGAAGGTTGGGAGTTCAAGACTGTACGACGGAGTGAGCTCCTGTTGCTTGTCCCAGCTCCTGCCAACCTAGCGGTTCGAAAGCACCTAAATGCAAGTAGATAAATAGGGACCACTTTGGTGGGAAGGGAACGGCGTTCCGTGCGCTATGTCGTATAGTCGTGCTGGCCACATGACCACGGAAACTTGTCCTCGGACAAAACGCCGGCTCTACAGGCTTAGAAACGGAGATGAGCACCGCCCCCTACAGTCGGTCACGACTAGACCATTCGGTCGTGGGGAAACCTTTACCTTTTTAGAGAAGGCTACTGAAGAAGCAATGTCACTGTGAGTTGGGAATGCCCTGAATTTTCTGTATCCTTAAGGGGCTGCTTAAGGATACAGAATGGAGTATCTGGATGGAACCCTTTGTGTCAGTTATGATGGGGTTGTGCTCTGTTGTACAATTCCAGGTTCTTTTGCCTGCGAGTCCCCGGTGCTGGCGATGCACGAGGAAAACCTTTACACAGTTGAGCCAAACCGTGTTCAAGTTCGCACCTGGCAGGTAAGCAGGGCTGACCTTACGTTGAGTGATGACATGCACCTGTCTAATGGCGTTGCAGCATCCGAGGGAGGTGGTCTACCATTTTGAAGTCTACCTGTTAGAACTATATATACCCCAGCAACTATAGTGAGAACAGAGCTGTGTACGTGGCAGCCTAAGCAGAGATGTGAAAGCCCAGAAAACCACAAGAGAAAACATGTTCTTCCCACCCCCTCTATTGGGGAGGGGGAGCCATATGTTCTCATTTTTTTCACCAGTTGTGTTGTTTCTCAGACCTTCCAAATCTCTAATCTAGTGCAATGATATCTTATAGCAGCCCAAGTGTTGGGTTCGAGAGAGATAATATTTCACCAAACTTCCCTTCCCCTATAAAGCATGTGCTTTGATGGCCCCTACAATTGAGTCCCCTGCTTTGAAAAGTCTTATGCCAAAGATATTTTGACTTGGCAAAGATAAGGTATTATCACTCAATCAATCGAACAGGTACTTATATACCGCTTTTCAACACGTTCACAAAGCGGTGTATACGCAAATCTATATATATAAAAATGGACGTGGGTGTGTATGTATGCGGGTATGTATGTTCCTTATACAAATCTCCGTCCCTTGACCCACGGCCACGAAACTTGGCACACACGTTCCTTGCAGCCTGGAAGGAATCACTGCGGGGGTCAGACCCCCCTATGGCCCCCCGGTTTTCGGGGAGGGGGCCCAGATCGTCAGGAATCAAGGGGATTGCATGGGGCTACAGGTCTGCTGCCACCCTGTGGTCACAGACGAGTCTGCAGGTTATGTGGGAGGGCTGAGCAGCTCAGCTACCAGACAGAGACAGAACAGAAAGCGAAACTAAATGCTTTGCCTGCGTTGCCTGACTGGCCCAGGGTGGAAAGAGCAGGATCCAGAGACTTCCAGCACCCAGTCGGATCTGAGAGGGGCCTATGTCCAGGGAGCTAACAGGCCACCTCTGCCTGTTTCTCATACGTGAGGGCTATCCCGCACCAGGACCTGCAGACAGTAAGTGGGACCTTCCTGTTGCTCTCTTAGGTTAGGGTGTCCCTGTTTCCTCATTCATTTCACAGTGATAGTGTGCGTTTTGGGTTCCACGTCAGCAATACTGTGTTATTTCAGGGACGAGTTCTATATGTCCATATATGCATCGCACTATGTCATACTGTTGAGGGAGGTTTGTATATTTGTGGGTCTGTTCCACCACTACTCTGGAACGCCTGGAACGATGTGCACCACACGTGGTACACTTATTCCTTACGATCTGGACAGATATACTGTGGGGGTAGGGCCCCCCTTACGCCCCCAGAGGTGGGGGTGCACTGCAGAACAAACTCATTCCTCCTCCTAATAGAGCCTGGGGATAATTTCTGCCCCCGGGCAACGCCAGGTCACAAAAAGCTAGTAGTAATAATAAAGTTAAATGGCTCCTTGTCCCAAAGGGCTCACAATCTAATTATTAATATTATTATTATTATTAATATTCTATCACTATCAGCTGTATTCATTTTATGTTGTTGTTATTAATAATAATAATAATAATAGATCGCTATCTGCTGTATTGTTCATTTTATGATGATGATTATAAACCTGTACTTAGCTACCACTGACTGCAGTTACAAATAGAGTGCATGTACTTCACTGGTGGACTGCTTTGTATGTGCACAGGTTGGCAGAATCTCCAGTTAATGCCTTGGAGCGCAATCCTACACTGAGGTAGGCCGGCATAAGCTAAGCCAGCAAAGTCTGGCCAGCACAAGAGCCACCATAAAGTATGCTTGGACCACTCTCGGAGTCAGAGAGGCCAGCACTCAGACGCGCCACTCCCTTGTATCTGGCATTCTGAGGTAAATTTCTGAGGTAAA
>JAJKFI010000083.1:2276026-2292664 GCA_029204185.1 Lerista edwardsae
GCACTCAGACGCGCGCCATCCTCCCTGACTCCGAGAGTGGTCCAAACATGCTTTATGGCGGCCCTTGTGCTGGCCAACCTTTGCTGGCTTAGCTGATGCAGGTCTAACTCCAGTTTAGGATTGTGCTCTGGGAAAGACCCCTCTCTGACATTCTGACTCCTGGACAGTATATATGATATTGAGCTGACTGTGCTAATAGTCTTGCTCAGCCGAACACAGGCTTCATAGAATTACTAAGCGATGTTGGATATTTATTTATTTATTTATTTATTTATTAGATTTGTACCCCGCCTTATTGTGCCCGAAGGCACCCAAGGCGGCATTACAATATAGATATAAAAACAATATAACAATTCACAATTAAAAACAATTAAAACAGAATTAAACAATACAATCAAAAATTAAGAACACAATTAAAAACAAATTTAAAAACAATATAAAAACAACAAGCCCCGTGGGTTATAACAACCAGCCAGCCTGTCAACAATTAAAAGCTTTTTGGAATAAAAAGGTCTTCAGCCCCCGCCGAAATATAAACAAAGAGGGAGCAGTTCTCAATTCTAAGGGGAGGGTGTTCCAGAGTTGGGGGGCCACCACCGAAAAGGCCCTCTTCCTGGCCGCCACCCCTCTCACTTCTCCTGGTGGCGGCACAGTCAGGAGGGCCCCCCCAGATGATCTAAGAGTACGGGTTGGATAGAGTCCTTTGTTAGAATTGTCTACAGTGGAAAGCACCTGAAAGAAGACTCCCTTTCCCTTCCCCGCCCTTGTAAACTTTCTTTTCTCTTTGTTGGATGTGACACTTCAAACATGTGGCTCTGGCTTGCATGTTACTTGATGGCGATTTGCCAAAATAATGTCAAGGAGAGCCACTGTGGTCTCTGTGGCTGATGAAAGGAAAGTCTCCTTGTCAGAGATTTGATTTTTCAGCTGCTGCTCTCATTCTCCCTTCCAGGGCACTGTCAAGCAGCTGCTGGTGTTCTCTGAAGCCGAAGGGAATCCTTGCCTTCTGGATGTCTGTGGGAATTTCCTGACCGTGGGAACAGACCTGGCTCACTTTAAAATTTTTGATCTTTCTCGAAGGTACAAATAGCATTGATCGGGGCTTGATATTCTGCCCTTGTTTAGGTTTTAGTTTTTCCAGTATTAAAATACAGGAAAACATTTTTTTTTGTGTTGATCGTGCAATGCAATGCAAAATGAACAGTTCTAAAGGGTGACTCATTATGGAGGACAGGCTCCTCTAGAGTTAGTAGTCATAATTGCTACGTGCTCAGCGATGGGATCTACAAACGACCTGAGGGAACGCTGGGCGGGACTTAGGCGGGACAGCCGGGTGATTGGCAGCCCGTCCGCGGCGATCCGCAGCTGCCCTGGCCTCGGTGGGGGGGGGGGGCTCCTGCTCGCTGCAGAGGACGGGTGAGGGTCACGCCGGGTGCCTGGGCGAGCAGCGGTGGGACGCGCTAACCGGGGGCAGCCCCCCCCGAGGCCAGGACAGCTGCAGAACGCTGCGGACGGGCAGCCAATCACATGGAAGCCCCGCGGAAGTCCCGCCCAGCGTTCCCCCAGGTCGTTTGTAGATCCCATCGCTGTATGTGCTCCCTCTAGGTTCAGTAGCTGTATGCCTCTGAATAAATACCATGTGCAACAGTGGGAGGGGGTACGCCTGTCTCTCCTGTCTGTGGATTTCCCAGATGGATCTAGTTGGCCACTGTGAGGCAACAGACTACTGGACTAGATGGGCCTTTGGCTTGATCCAGCTGGGCTTTTCTGGATGGAAGCCCAGCAAAGAGACGGGCTCCTGGGAGGGAGCATGAAGTGACATGAATTGCATCCAGCGGCAGCAAGGCAGCTGCTGAAGTCTCCCCGGGGGAAAAGGGGATCTCTGTTCCCCTTCCCTTGGCGAAAGCCCTGTTGCCTGCAGTGAGGCTCCTCAGCTTGCCGTCGGCTATTTTGAAGGCAGTGAATCTAACAGCTCCATGTAAGGCTGCCCGAACCACCGCCAGGGATATGATCCAGCAGTAGAAGCCATCACTGGTCTCACCTCCTTGCGGCCTGCTCCTTAAAGAGGTTGAAACTCCACGCGTGGGCCAGATTCGCACGGCAAAGTGTTGTGTCACACTTCGTAATGTGTTTCGTTTGTACCGTCGTCAATGATTGTATTGCCAGGAGTTGTAAACTGTGCCCTTTGTCAGCGTTCAGCCGACGTGACAAATTTGTGTGGGAAGGAAGAGATCTGCAATTCCATCTGGTGTGACATTGACTAATATTGAAGCAGATAATGTGCGCTAGCCGTTTCTGACTTCTTACTTCGCTTAGGGTGATTTACTACACAGGAATCATTTCGTTGGAGGAAAACAGGGCTTATGCCAACAAGTGTGATCCCTGCATGTTTTCTTATATGCAAACTTGGTGAGAAGATGCCACTGCATGAAAGCATGGCAGTGTCCACATGGCACGTGAGGGTATAAACGAATGTCCTACACACGTGGGCGACTCATGTCTGAAGTGACCCACAGTGAGTCAGAAATTACTCATTTATGTGGTCAAGAAGGAACAGACTTCCCTCAGTTTGAAATATTAAGATAGCATCAGATATAAGAACGTGCATTTGTTTTATGCTGACACTTAGTTTTCATAGTTTTGTAGAATTCTTGTACACCAAATTAGGACAACTTGTACCTAAGTACCTCCTCTTGGGGGGAGAGTGGTAATGGTGGCATCACTTTATTGTGGAAAGTCCCAAATTTTGTCACTTGCAGCATCCTTAGGTAGGGCTGGGAAAGATCCTTGTCTGAAATCCTAGAGAGCTGCTGCCCATTGGATAAGACCATATTGACTTGGCAGGAACAACAGTCTGACCTGGGGTAGGACTGCTTTGTGTGTTCTCTTTCTGCAGAGAGGCCAAAGTGCATTGCAACAGCAAGTCCCTGACCGATCTACTTCCAGGCACAAGTGGGATTGCATCTGTGAAATGCAATGCAACCGGAAACAAAGTTAGCATCCTCATCAACAAGGTGAGTCTGGAGCTTTCCCTCTTGTTACGGACAGAGCATCAGATGGCCAGACTCAGGTTGTATCTCCATTGGAGCAAATGCAGTAATACAGTTTAACACGGTTTAGGTCAGCATTTATCCAGCTGTAGCCTACTATACTATTTTGCTCCTTCATTATATTACTTTGCCTGCATCATATTGATGGATACCCCGACACAGATTTCATGCAGCAAACTAGTGTGATTTCTGTGCTGCTAACTTCTGCATGGGATCCTAAATGGCTTCTTGTGCTGTGTTCTCTCACACTTAGAGGTGTGATTTTTTTCCTGGTGACAATGAAATAAAAAGCTGCTTTCTGCACTTTTCATTTTTGTTAATAACAAAATCTGTGAAAAAATAAAATTATCTTCTAACCCCTCCCTGCGGTTGGTTGGGCTGGACAACCGGTTCTGGCAGTGCATGGGCAATGGCTGAGTTTGTTTCTGGTGATATACCACTTGTATCACCTACCTAGTGCACTTTAAAAGCAATTATATTTTGTAAACATAATTTTTAAAAATGTGCCTTTGGAATAAAAACACGCCACACCACGTTCTGCACTTCTCATTGTTGTCAAAAAGGAAAAACTGTGAAAAAAATAAAACAATCATATCTCTAACTATGCCACATCATTCTGGTTTTCAGTGTGTAACTCCTGCAGAGCTGTAGAAGTTGGAGATGCAGAAGAAACTTAGAAGTGGAGCTAAGAAAGGCTTTTTTCAACAGATTTTTTTTTTTTTAGGAAAACAGGATACAATTTATTGTGAAGGTTACCACCTTAACAGTAGTGGTGATCCCAGGAGATAACTGACTAAGGGTTGAGAACATCAGGAAACAAACATTAGGAAAAGTTTTTTCTTGTTCCTCTTTTCCTTCTTTAATTCTCCAAGATTGTTTGTTTGTCTGTTTGTCTGTTCTCCAGGGCGCAGTCCTAACCTGGATTAGGCTGGCACATCCAGGCCAGCTGGCACAAGGGGCACTGTAAAAGCTCATTTGGACTACTCTCTGAGTCAGGGAGGATGGCGCATGTCCGTGCGCCAGCCTCTCTGACTCCTAGAGTGCGCCAAACATACAGTACTTTACGGTGTCCCTTGTGCTGGCCAAACTTTACTGGCCTAACTGTGCCGGCCTAACGCCAGGTTAGGATTGCGTCCCCAGTCTGATGAACCATAGTAAACAGAACAGCTAATCCTGCCAAGCTTTTGCTTTAACTTTTCCTGTTCATTTTTTTATAGGCCGATGGCAGTCTTGACTCGAAGATCTGTTTCTATGACACTGAAATGGACTTAGTCACCTTGTTTGATTTCCAGTCTGGCCAACAGAAAGATGCAAGGGAGATGCCCTCTTTTGATGGACCAGAGGCTGACAGGTGAGACTTCTCCTTCTTTTTCTTCTAACACTTTTTAATTGCCAAAACAAAAAGCAAAAAAAATAAAAATAAAAGCCATTCAAAATCTGCTCCACAAGAATCCACAATATATTAAAACGTGTCTACCTATTTCTCACCCATAAAACAGCACATCCCCAACATGCCTGACAAAAGGCAGTCATAGCCTAACTTGGTTCTAACCACATCCTTCCCTAATATGCCTACTTATGTATAACAGTATTTAACAAAGAATAATTGTATTCTTGCTGCAAGACTATGTCTTAACCGAGGGTGCAGTCCTAACCAACTTCCCAGCAGTGGCATAGCTGTGCCAGTGGGGCATGTTCTGCATTCTGCAGTGGAATAGAAGTCATGGAGGACTCCTCAAGGTTTGTTCCCTTACCTCGGAGCTGCATTGCCCTTACCCTGGTGCTGGAAAGTTGGTTAGGATTGCGCCCCTAGTTAGTAAATGATATACCAAACCAACAATGAGACGGCTTTGCTTCCTCGGCGGGGTGAGCACAGCGGAAGCAAATAAGTATTGCTTATTATTGGAAGTATTGCTAAGTGTGAATTATTTTGTCTCGCTGCACACATTTGGGTTGTATTGACCCTTGTCACTTTTGGAGCCAATGTCTTCTTCATTGTACTTAATTTAGAGTTGTGGTTATGGCTTTGCTTGGAATCAGCTTTGAGTGCCATCTCTCACAGCCGCAATGGGATCTATCAGGTCCAAATTGTGACCCACGGGCCTGATCCAGTGCCTGCTGGAAGCCTTCCCCTGCGTGAATGGAACTTACCGTTCCATGGGGGAGCACCTCTTCTTCCGAATCACCCCCAAACATGGCGCTGGCCAGCCGCTTCTGCATTGTGGCGCCCCAGCAGGCTTTGCACCCGGATTCTGGGCAGACGCGGCTGGCCGTGCCATGTTTGGGGGTGATCGCACACAAAGAAGAGGTGCTCCCCAGCAGAACAGTAAGCTCCATTCGAACCGGGGACTGCACTTTTGGTGTGCAGCGGTCTCCAGTTTGATATATGAATGTGTATGTAGTCCACCAGGGGTCACTGTAAAACTGAGGACTTCTCCTATTGGCAATCATTTGAACATTCTTCATAGTGGATGCATCTGTTCTCTCCTAGTTGTGTACACATACGCAAATCAGAGTCATCTCGTCCTCAGTCTTGTCAATTTGACATGTCAGTGGGAAGAGGCGAGAAAGTATGGTGACTCTTACTGGCTTGTTCCTTCCACTTTCCTCCCACTGATGCTAGAGGCCTCAAACTTGGTTGCACTTTGATAATATACTAACGATAAAATTAGAAGCAAGGTGTTTTTGATTCTAAATGCCGGGGGTTCTTTTTGTGGTAACTCTGGTTTTCTGTTAGACTAGTTTTGGTGTTGATCTATCCTAATAAAACTGACTTTGGCTGTTAACCACAAGCTTAAGGTAGGAAGAAATGTTTTTGACAGCTTCCAGCAAATGTAGTACCAGTTGGAACACTAATAACTGATTTTTGTGTGTGTGTGTGTGTGTGTGTGTGTGTGTGTGTGTGTTCCCTAAGGTTTCCCCACGACCAAATGGTCTAGTCATGACCGACTGTAGGGGTCGGTGCTCATCTCCGTTTCAAAGCCTGTAGAACTGGCGTTCTGTCCGAGGACAAGCTTCCGTGGTTATGTGGCCAGCATGACTCTACGCTGTAGTGCATGGAACGCCATTCCCTTCCCACCAAAGTGGTCCCTATTTATGTACTTGCATTTTGAGGTGCTTTCGAACTGCTAGGTTGGCCAGGAGCTGGGACAAGCAACGGGAGCTCACTCGGTCGCACAGTGTTGAACTCCCAACCTTCCGGTTGGAAAGCCCAGCAGCAGCGGTTTAACCCGCTGCACCACCACGTCCCGTGTGTTCCCTTCAGATCCTATTTAAGAATGTTTGGCAAACAGCTCATGTCTGGAATTATGCTTATATTTTTGAAATAGGAGAACCACCTCTGAAAATCCAGAACTATGTGATCGTATCCCTGTCACCCACTTTTGGGATCAAAATGAACCGAGGCTTTTTGTATGTGAAACAGTTCTTGACCCAAGTCAGCTGACCTCGGATAAGAAGCAACAGGGGACAGAAAGCTTGGTAGGTCTTTCTCCTATCTCCTCCAATTTGTCAAGCCCTAGGCATTCGTTATTGATGCCAAAGCAGCCTGTAGAGCCAGCGTTTGTCCAAGGACAAGCTTCCGTGGTCATGTGGCCAGCATGACTATACGCTGTAGCGCACGGAACACCGTGACCTTCCCACCGAAGTGGTCCCTATTTATCTACTCACATTTTTAGGTGCTTTCAAATTGCTAGGTTGGCAGGAGACCAACATTTTAAACATTTTTTTTACCGTATTGTAGCAAAACCACTGATGTTCCCTTATCTTTAAAAAGGCGTCCCCAATATCCGCTGTTTCAGGTATCCACGGTGGGATCCAGAACGGAACCTGTACCTATTCTGCTGCTGTTGTCACAGCAAACGAATTTGTTTTCTGAAGCCCCTGGGTATCCTCCTCACTGGACACTAACATGCCTGTCACTAACATGTCATGGTGGTTTTGGATACTGAGCTGAAACA
This sequence comes from Lerista edwardsae, assembly GCA_029204185.1. NCBI lineage: Eukaryota > Metazoa > Chordata > Lepidosauria > Squamata > Scincidae > Lerista > Lerista edwardsae. The sequence goes on from JAJKFI010000083.1 coordinate 2,283,036, forward strand.
CTGTGTAGTGATGTTGCTTGGCATTATATTTATTGTCGTTGAAATTAGAAACTACACTATCTTAAGTTCAGAGAAATTGCCTAGTTCCCAGAGATTGCAAGGACGGAACGCTTGTAGCAACTTCTCTGCTGAAGCAAAGGGGTAGCTGGTTCCGAAAGTCAGAGCTCTGTTTTTGTATTGCTGGAACATATGCTGAAGTCACTATGTGTGCGCGTGCGCACGCATGTGGGTTTATGGTACGTTCATTTTAAAGAGGAAACTCGATCATTGGTAGCAGGTGTATTTGTGTTCTGTTTTATTAACTGCACCCTGCCAGTTAATACAGAAAATTAAACCCCCTCAAAAGGATGTTGTGCCTTAAAACCCAAATGATTTTTTTTCCCCGTTCCAGATGGATGTTTTGATTGTATCATTCTTCAGTACTGAAGAACATGGCCTCTTGCTCCAGGACAGTTTTCCCTTGCCAGCAGCCTACCAGTCTCTCCTGGGCATGGAAGTGCCACATTATTACTTTGCCAAAAAGGTGAGCAATCAGAGTTAGAGGAAGTTCTTGCAAGTGTCTTCTCTACCTCAACACATGTTCTGTGTCCTGCAGATTGGGTTAAGCTCACCTGGGGCTAGAGCAAATAAATATAAGCAGATGAACTTCCCTGGAGGCTTCCATTCAGCAGCTGCCCAAGTGGTGCTAAGAGGAATAAAGGCCATGTCATTCTCAGGCTCTTCCATGATTCATGGCTTCATACTCTGGAGGCAGCAGAGTCTTTACCAGAGCACAAGAAGACAAGCCCAGCTCCATTGACAAAGTCTCTTCCCAGTCCAACCACATACTCCCATCCACCTGATTTGGCAGGCACTTCACTATGAAACTGGGAGTCTCCATGAAACTCTGTGATATGGCGGAGATCATGTGGCATGGGAGAATGCTGGCACCTGTTGTTCATGGGATGGTTCACATAGCACCTTTTCTGAAGGGAAATTCCATCGTGGGCTACATGGTGCAACCTTCTTAGAAGGAGGCTACCTCAGAATGCCAGGTGCAAGGGAGTGGCAACAGGATGCAGTGCTTGTGTGCTCCCTGAGGCATCTGGTGGGCTACCATGAGACACAGGAAGCTGGACTAGATGGGCCTTTGGCCTGATCCAGTGGGGGCTCTTCTTATGTTCTTATGATTCAGATGAGGTTGCAAGTTATTATAGCTCCCTCCCCACAGACAGGATAGCAAATTCTCTTTTATTTACCTCAGAAATTTACCTCAGAATGCCAGATACAAGGGAGTTGTCTTGTGTGTTCCCTGAGGCATCTGGTGGGCCGCTGTGTGAGACAGGAAGCTGGACTAGATGGGCCTTTGGCCTGATCCACCAGGGCTCTTCTTACGTTCTTATAGCACTGCTTGTGTTGGATGTGCAGTTGGCTTCCATCTGTTTTTTCCAGACAAAAAGGGAACCAGCCCATGTACCCCTGGGGTTTGGAGGTGCTGAAAGAGTGAACCTAAATTTTGTAAGATTACCTGTGGCTTTATGTGCTTCTGGGGTGAAAATGCAAGCTTATACAATGGAAAGAAATAAGTAGCTTGTGTTCTTATACAAGTGTAGTATATTACAAAGCAGCTTATTAATTTCACTGCACTTTCTAGCATTATTTCTGTTTAACTTATATTGTTGTTCATACTCTTTATCTATTTTTATTTGCTGCTCCTGTCATTCTGTTTCTCTTATTTCTGCTGCCACTAAGTTGTTGTTTTGGAGTGGATCTGTTTATAATCCTTATGTAAGTATTGGTCATTGACCTGTCATAACTTAATTTGCTTCTATTCTATACATTTATTTGTTTTGGTTATATACTGGTGGGCAACCAGTGATGGCACTGTGCAGTTCTCCAGGCCTGATTTTTTCCATTCCCGAGTGCTGGACACCTTTGAGCTGATTGCAGCTGGCTAGTCAGACTTGTGGAAAATATAGCAAGTGAAGGCATTTGTGGGGCATTAGTAGCTGTTTCAGCCTGTAGCCACTCTTGCAACAGGCTGGGGGTTCTTTGGGATCTGAGGAAGGAGCAAGTCCAGTCCAAGGCTGTTTATTACAAAACAAAGCAAGACAAACAAGAGAATACTTACACGGTGCTGGCAGGGTAGTGTGAAGGTGTCGAGGGTCAGGGCGCTACTGCTAAAGTAGTGCAAGACTAAATGGGGAAGTGCTCAGTTAATCGGTACATAATTGGCTGGAATTCAACGAATGACAGAGGAGTAGGGCTGTTGCAGGGGTGATCAGGCTGGAAGCAGGTGGGAAACAAGGATGCTCCTGTGGCCAGGGAGAGTGGGCCTTTGCCACAGGTGATGGCAGTGAGGACCGGAGGATGGACTTGTCTAATCTGGTCAGGGCCCTTGGTTTGTGGCCAAGTCCCTGCTGCCTTCCCTAGCAACAGAACCAGTAAGGACTCTGGGTTGCTGGGAAGCTGACAGACGGTTTCTGGGCCTGCACAGTAGCGAAGAGGTGTAACTGCACCCAATTCAGAAATCTATGTTGTCGAATATTATACCCTGTGTATTGGCTGCCACTCATTCCAGATCTCAAGTTTGGCTTCTGGCACTTGAGAGACTATTTATTTTGATAGGTAAGTATCGCACATTGTCTGCCAAGTCAGGGTGCCAGCCAGAGCTTACTCAAAACAACACAGGCTTATGCGCGAAGGACAACAGGTGAAAGGAAAAAGAAGTTGATGATCAAGTCAAGATGTGCATCAGTGGAATTCCCAAGCTGACCTGAGGCCTGTCCTATCCAACTTTCCAGTACCGCTACAGCTGCAGTGCAGCCCCGAGGTATAGGAACAAGCATTCCCTTACCTCGAGGAGGCCTCAGTGACTCCCCTCCCACTGCAGGAAGCAGTATGCACCCCATTGGCATGGCTACATCAGCCCTGGGAAGTTGGATAGGATAGGGCCCTCAGTTGGAGTCAGATGTGCCATATAGTTGTCCCATGTCTGTTGTTTGTCCTTTTAACTTACGTAGCCCATTTGTATGAATAATTTCTGTATAGGTCTGTATATGCTGGCCAATATATCAGCTACCTTATTTGATGAGTGACACTTAGCCTTTCCAGCTCTTGGCATATGCTTTTTCCGTGCTGATCTCTGCGAACGTCACAGTAAGTTTGGCCTTCATACAGCGACTTTCGCCACCCGATCCAGACTTCCTTGTTAGCCCCAACACAGCGGCCCTTGCCTCTGCCATACCAGCAAAATTGCCAGCGCAGAGGCAAGGAGACCCACCACCTGCCCTGTGCCATAACCATAGGAGAAGAGGACGAATGTCTGTCTACTGCTGCTCGATGCAGCAGTAGCTGTTTGGCTACCGCTGCCCCTGAAGTGGCCAGGTAGCTCAGGATTGGGCTGTCTGAATTAAATCTAAAAAATGTCAACTATCTAGATCAGTGTTATTCAAACTGTGGGTCGGGACCTGATGTCTGGTGGGTCGTGGAAGACTGGGAGCAGCCATCTTGGAAACTGCAGACCTTACTCTTGCTAGATTCTGTTTGTGAGTGTTAACCGTTTGGATTTTCAAGTAAGGGTTGTTTTTTTTAATGTTTTTAGTTCAGTGTTTTTACATCATATTTTGTCTTAATTTTGCTTTCTGTCAGGGATGTTTCATGGTTGTGCAATTGCTGCTGTCCAAGAATGCCAATTTGCATTTCAGGAGCATCAGTTTATTATGTTACAATGACAGCACTTCCTGCTTGATGATGTCACTTCCTGCACAACATCACTTCCAGGTTAATGACATCAGTTCTGGTGGTCCCGACACAAGTGCCATTCTAAAGAGTGGATCCTGGTCTGAAAAGTTCGAATACCACTGATATAGAGTCTTTCTCATGCTTAAAATGGTTCAATAACTCTCTTTCATAGGAGGGTTTCTCAGTATTTTGCTAGGCACGTGGTTGGTGACTTTTTTTCTTTTATTTCAGCCCGAAGCTGAGAAAAAAGATGAGGCAGAGCCCAGGGAAGTACCGCTCCATCAGATGGTAGCCAGACGGCCAATGAGAGATTTTGTTGGGCTTGAAGATTGTGACAAAGCAACACGGGATGCTATTCTTAACTTTAGCTTCTGTCTCACCATTGGGGATATGGATGAGGCCTTCAAATCCATCAAGCTCATCAAAAGGTAGGACTGGAATGCAATTGACTTACTGGCCGATGGCTTAAACATTGTCTCTCTTGTCAATATTATTATTCTCAGTTTTGTAGCAAACAGCTTTTTCAGTTCGAAGGGTGCGATGAAAATGCACTTAGTGGAAAGCAACATCTAATTTGCCTGTTTGTGCAGGATTTGACATTCTTTGCCACAAATGAGCATGGCCCAGAGGAACTCCAGGTCATTGTCCGTGGCCGCAGAATACTTTTGTAGTTTGTGCCAAGTATGACATTTCAAATGTGAGATGAAACAAACTTGTTCTAGGATGTTTGGGGAAGCTGGTTAATCAGGTGTACCCATTTGGAGAAAACAATGACACTGTTTATTGCAAATGTCGATAAAAAGGTTATCTCAGGTTATGTTGCACCCTAGGTTTTATCTTGAGATGCCTTCCTCTCCTTTGCCACTCGTATCTAGTCTGTTGCCACACCACGTTGATTCTACCTTGACAGCAGGGTGGAAATTGTCCCCTCTGCTAAACTCCCACTTGTGCTTTCGTTGTCTCTTGTCTACTGCAGCTTCTCTGTCAATTTCCTGCCTGTCTCCAGAATTCTGCCACAAACCGATGTCTCTCCTGTCAATCGGCCCATGTGATATGCCTCCATCTGTCCCCAGCTAAGACAATGTCTTTTTAAAAGATCTCTACAGCTTTCCCTTTCTTTTGAAATGTTTTTTTTTCAGATGATTTCCTGCCTATGGTTTTTTTGCCCCTTAATATTATTAATATTACTGCTGCGAGATTTGTTTACTCTCTAAAATGATGCCACTCGTTTGCCTTTGCAGCCCATTTTGTCTGGAATGTCCTAGAACAGTGATTCTCAAACTTTTCAGCACAGGGACCCACTTTTTAGAACGGCTACCTGCCTGGGACCCACCAGAAGCGATGTCGTGGCCGGAAGTGCTGTCATTGTGGCATCAGAGCCTGCTTCTTCCCTGAGAATGCAGCAACCAGTTGGGTTATTTCTCAGACACTTTCCAATAGCAAAGTGAATCAGAAATGTGAAAAAAGCCTCTTTATAACCTTAACACACGCAAAATAACCACACAGCCCTCCCCCTTTCCAGTGTCTCATCTCCCCATGTTTTCTATTATGGCTATACTAGGTGCTACACGACCCACCTGAAATTGGCTCATGACCTACCCAATGGGTCCCAACCCACTGTTCTAGAACATTCATGCTTGCTGTCACTCTCTCTCTCTTTAAGCTCCTCAAAACACACTTTTTCCAAGAGTCCTTGCTTGAGCGTCCTGCTTTTATCCCCGAATGCAGTATACTTGATAATACTATGATTGCCCTGGTATACATACAAGATTTTGGAGTAACGTACAGCTTGTCCGTCTTGCAGTGGTGCGTTGCGCAGAAAAGATTTTATTTGGTATTGCTGTATTAGTCGGTTGAGAGATGGATGTTTTACGTTTTGCTAATGACTCCTTGCTTGGAATGTCTGACTTGGACCTGTCTATCCGTTTGAGATAAGGGGACGTGGTGGCGCAGCGGGTTAAACCGCTGCTGCTGGGCTTTCCGACCGGAAGGTTGGGAGTTCAAGACTGCGTGACGGAGTGAGCTTCCGTTGCTTGTCCCAGCTCCTGCCAACCTAGCAGTTCGAAAGCACCTAAAAATGCAAGTAGATAAATAGGCACCATTTCAGTGGGAAGGTACGGGCATTACGGCATGTAGTCATGCCGGTCACATGACCACGGAAGCTTGTCCTCGGGACAAACGCCGGCTCTTCGGCTTAGAAACGGAGATGAGCACCGCCTCCTACAGTTGGTCACGACTAGACCAGTCGGTCGTGGGGAAACCTTTACCTTTATCCGTTTGAGAAAATAAAGCCTCTTTGTTTACTCCTGGCCTTGTTCTTTTTTAAGTGTCCTGAAGGCAATTGCACATTCTCTAACTTTATTTACACATTTGAAATGAACACAGTGATACCAAATGTTACAGTGGTATCGGCCCCAGAGCCGACATTTTTTGTTTTGATTTCACATTATTATAACATTGCAATATTGGCAGAAAATAACATGTTTTAAACATTCCAATATTTTTTATCTCTGAAGAAGTGGCAGTTAATTAGGGACACATTGAACGGGTGACATTTTGCTTGTACGAGTGGTCCGTAGCTGTGGCAAAGTGGCTTTTCCAAGTCGGCTTTCCGAATGCTGGAAGCGTGTCACGGAGTGTGATGGGGTGTGTGAACTGGAGGGCAGAAAACCTGCCCAACGCACGGTGGCAAATACGACGCGATTTCATGTCCCCATCATTTGAAATAGTTTAGATCACTTTCATGGTGCTGGCCATTCCAAACGGTGCTCGGGGCTTGCTGTTCTGTAGTACTCTAGTTCTGGTTGTAAATGTGGTTGCAAAGCCTGGAGGCTTCCGCCAGTGCTGGGGCTGCATCTGTCACCTGGGGTAAGTCAGGTGTGTACCATATGCTGCCCTCTGTCTTGAATCTGGCCAACTTATGCTTGAGACATTAGCTTGGCTTAGGACATGCAGATACTGGTTAAAGTTGTATTTTAACAATGCTCAAAACAGCTTACTGTATCATTTCAAAATAGACTCTTGTCCTCTGGAGGGCACATGGCTCAAGAAGATTAAGCAGTTTGGCTTAGACCCCGACTTATTAGGATCTGTCCCTTTCTCTACAGCATTTAGTATGGTCAAACAGAGAGTACTTGATGTACATGCTCAAACTTTGTTGAGTGCGGCTAATAGTACCTCTTCGCCCTTATACTGGAATCTTCCAGTTGTGGTAGGAAAAATACCTGACTATATTATTTTACTGACTAACCCAGACGAAAGAAGGGCATTATCATTAGCACGGTGTATTGTAATTCCATCGGCGGTAGTGATGGGCAGATATAACAGCATCCCTTATAAGGATAGAATATGCCCATGTCAGATGAGGGTAGTAGAGTCGCTACCTCATATACTTTTCCATTGCCCCTTTCATGCAGCGGCCCGCAAGATTTTTCATTCTAATATGTCTCAGTGGAAATTAGATCATATGGATGAAGTTAATCTTAAATTCCTTCTCATGTTGACTGATCTGAATATGCTAAAGCACCTAGCTTCTTTTCTTTGCGGTATTGTAAAATGTAATGCGGCCAGAGAGTATGTATGGGACAATCTTAACTAGTTTTATTGATTGATTGATTTTTACTGTCTTCAAGGTCATCATAGTTTTAGTTTATGTACTGATTGGGCAATGTTGCTTTCCCTCTATAGTTTTACTCAGAATAATAACATTGTGAGTGCCTTACTAGCAAATTCTCTAATTTTCTGGTTGGTGTTCAGTGTTTTTTATATGATAGGCGACTATGTTTTACTGTGTTTTGCTATGCCAATAAAGGTACTCTAAGTGTTGAAACCTGGGGTAAGTGAACTGCTGGAGAGGGAGAGGGCAGCCCAGGAGGCAGTTCAGGCCCAGGGGAGGGGCAGAGATGGCAGCAGAGGCTACTGACGCATCCTGTCCCTCTTCTTGGGCCACAGAGCCCTACACACAGTGGTGTCATTCAAATGATTTAGGAACAGGAACTCTCTTTTGATTGGCACTTGTCGGGAACCCGGAACCAGCCACGGAGCCCGTTAGGATCCGGAACGCCCGCTCTGGTCCGTTCCCCCTGAATGACATCACTGCCTACACATCTCAGTTCTACGCCAGCTAAGTAGCTAGTGCAGATCCAAGTAGCCCCATGGGAATGTCTGGACCCAACATGGGGCAAGGGAGCCAAAGTTCCCTTGACCAGAGGTCTCCTCCTTAGCTCTCTGGGACATAGCAGTGGCTGTTTCAGTGCTCCTGGAAGGTGGTAGCCTCCATAGGATTGGAACATAAGAACACCCCTGCTGGATCAGGCCAAAGGCCCATCTAGTCCAGCTTCCTGTATCTCACAGCGGCCCCAGCAGGTGCCCCAGGGAGGCACGAGACAACAAGATGCTTGAATCCTGTTGCCACTCCCTTGCACCCGGTACTCTGAACCCGGTACTGTTCCTCAGTACAGGCAAAGGTCCATGAAGGCAGTCACTAGGTTTGTTGTCACTGATGAGCTGGAGCTTTTAACCCCCCGATCGTGCACTCCTTCCAAAGTCTGGAGAAAGGCAGGTCTTTCTCTCTTTCTGATGTCGTGTTGAGTCCTCAGAGGCACCCAGACAGGAGCAAGAGGTGTCGCTGTCTTCTAGGTGTGTTTGGACTCCCAGTCTAAGATGGATGAGCTCCTGCTTCAGAGCTGGGAAATAGGGCAGGTGCTCCCCTGTTCAAAACCCTGACCTGCACGTTGGGCATGATGTAATATCAAGCTGGACCTCTGCCGTTCCCTTTGTGGGGTGGGGAGTAGTTGAAGGCACACGTTGTGGCCAACTTCAAAATCCAGCCACAGTGTGTGATACGGGCTTGACAGGCATGACAGTTGAAAAAATAATGCCTCTTTATTTGGCCTCTTCCTGCCATTATATGTTTAAGGGGGCAATCCTAACCTGATGATGTGCTGGTGTTGAGGACATGACAGAGGTGGGCAAGAGGTGTAACGGGATGGCACTGTGGACAAAGACAGGGCGGAGACTGAGCGTGGCCATTGAGCCATATCCAACCCCCTGCCCCCAGACTGGGTGGCCCTGATTCAGGCTGTTCCTGGCCACGTGGACTCCGTTAGGATGCAGCGCAGGCGAGCCAGCCTGCTTATTCCAGCGCAGGTTAGGATTGTGCTGTCGGCTACATTCATGAGAATAAGGATAAACGTTAGTGAAGGTCAAAACTGAAAGCACAGATTTCAAGCAGACATATTACAAAAGTCTCAGAGAAGGAGACAAACTCCATAAGGTTCACAGCTCTGTTATCTAGGTGGTCCCTCTCAGTAACTCTTCCCATTGTAATATCCCCAGTGCTTCCCAAATATTTTGCTAGCAGAACCCACCTACAATCAAAGGGTTGTCTTTGTTTTGGCACCACACATTTCCCGGCTTCACCCAATTTGCTTTCTCCTGTGTTTCAATAAAACTCCTTCTTGCTATTTGACAATGATCGTTTCAGTGGTAATTTAACCAATTCAAGGCCTGCTAGTGAAAGCCCCAATTCATTGCACTCCCATCGCATTAATTAGGAATAATTTTATCTCCGATAAGCTCAGTGGACAATATTCTCCCCTCTCTGTTCCAATAGCTTTGGTAGTTTTAATTTCACTTGACATCCAGCACTAGAAGGGGATCAAGCAAAATGACATCAAAATGAAACTGGCCCGCAAAAAGGTTGTGGTGAAGACACTGTGGGCGCAATCCTAACCTGGAGTTAGGCCAGCAAAGTTTGGCTGGCACAAGGGACACCATAAAGTATGTTTGGACCACTCTTGGAGTCAGAGAGGTCAGCGCACAGACAGGTGCCATCCTCCCTGCCTCCAAGAGTGGTGTTCTCTCTCTCTCTCTCTCTCTCTCTCTCTCTCTCTCTCTCTCTCTCT
>JAJKFI010000083.1:2303372-2314085 GCA_029204185.1 Lerista edwardsae
AGAGAGAGAGAGAGAGAGAGAGAGAGAGAGAGAGAGAGAGAGAGAGATGCATGCTTGGAAAGGTAAGTCAAACTAGTGCAGTCCTGTCAACCTCCCATATTTGGTGTTGGGAAAAGCTGCTCCAAAATATGCTCCAACTACACCCCAAATTGAAGGATTTGCGACTGATAAGAGCTGAGCTGTCTCCAGCTGCCTGTGAGAGTGGAGTTGTGCTGGGCCATCTGTTTCTTTGGTGGGAGCAGAGAAACCGTCTATAGCCAGCAGGAAGGCAATCGTGCAGCCAGAAAGAAGGACTAGACCACAAAAGTTCCATCTGTATGTTGTTGCAGTTCTTGAAAGACAGAACTTCTTTGTAATTTGTGAAAAAACCCTTGGGGGTTTAGAGAAATAAAGCCTGCCTATGTAAACCGCCTTGAATTAAAGTCAGAGGAGCAATCTAATGACCAAAGAAAGGCGGTATATAAATACTAGCATGATTATGATTATGATTATGATTATTATGATTATTTCCACCTAGTGGGGCCACTGCCAAGAAGGCCCTCTCACAAGTTATTGCTTGCTGAACCTTAGAAGGCAGTGGAACCGGCAAGAGGGCCTCCCTGACAAATGACACCTTTCAAAATCTACCCTTCCACGCACTGTACGTCCATCCATCCAGTCACCCTAGAGCAGTGCTTCCCAAACTGTGACCTTGTGGCTCCAAGTTTGGGAACCAGTGCCCTAGAAGTAAAAGTAAGAAGAGATCAGAACACATGACTAAAATTAAAATTGGGTCTTGTGTTTCAGGTTGTAGTTTGCTTAGTTTAGGTGGGGCCTTAGGCCTGAAAGGTTTGAAGAATTTTGCTTATATTTTTTTTTCATATTAGAGACACTGTTGAGAAAAAAAAAATCTCACACACCTCACCCATCAACCCTCCCTAAAGACTCCCCCGCCCCCCTTCGCAACTGGTGAACTAACTGGTCCATCAAAATTAGTGTACAGCAGAATGAAAAAGATTAGGACTGAATCATGGGCAGTTGATCTCTTGGGGAAACTCATTTCCACGGTTAATCAGATGCCCAATGGTAACTGCTAGGCTGGTGGCCATTGTCACTCAACCAAGATTTAGGGGTCATTGTGGCAGATTCCCAGAAAGCTACGGCTTGGTGCATCATAACAACTACAAACAAGGAACAAATGTAGGAAGTAGCATTGTTGCCTTTGGAAACCGACCTCTTTCCTGGAAATTCCATGCGGGTTGTATCTGAAGTTTAGTTAGCCCTGACTTAGGGAGGTTAGTCATCACTAAGGGTGCAATCCTAAACTGAGTTAGGCTGGCATAAGCTAAGCCGGCAATGTTTGGCCAGCGCATGGGACACCGTAAAGTATGTTTGGACCACTCTCGGTCAGAGAGGCCAGCACACAGACATAAGCCATCCTCCCTGACTCCAAGAGTGGTCCAAACACGCTTTACGGTGGCCCTTGTGCCCACCAAACTTTGCTGGCCTAACTGTGCCGGCCTCACTCCAGGTTAGGATGGCGCTCTAAGTTGCATTGCAACAAATATTCAAAGTCATGCTATTTGCCTTTTAAAGTCAAACCACATTTGTGCTTCCATTCTTGTGTGCATGTTTAAAAAATGTGTTTTTCCCTCTGTGCTGTTGGGAAAATGCACCCCTGGTCATGGTGACTTGATGAACTAACCAGCCTTCCTAATATATCTGTCCCATCTGAGCAGAGGGAGGCGAATGCCAAAAAGCTGATTGGGAGACATCAAGTCTCGTTTGCTTTATATCCAGATCTGCTGAGCACCAGGAACTGTTGGCCTGATAGTCCGATTATTTGGAAGGATTTATTACCAGTGTAGACTTAGATCAAGCTAATTAGACTTCCCGCATTCCTTGCTTGCAACTCGTTTTGGGAGACTAGGTAGATAATCCAGGAGTCCATGGAGCGGAGACTGGTACATCTGATGGCTGCCCTTGGCCTGCCTTTTGATCCTCCGGTGGGACTCATTGCATCACCTTTGCAAAAGGGAGGCATTTGAGGAGTACAGTTGATTGCTTTGTGCTGCCAGATCATGCGCTTCGCACCTTGGGCTCCAGAATCACGGCACAGTGCTCAGTTTTGGCTTGCCTTCTCTGCGTTGCATTAATCATTCTGGCTCCTCTCTCTTCCCCTCCCAGTGCTGGGGATTTCAAGGTTCAACTTGCATAACAGGTAACAGCAGGCATTTCCTCCTCCTGTGTCGGGATATCCTGGCGCCCTTCAGTCTCTTTCTGACTATGTTTAAAACAGACTTTAGCACAGGAAAAAAAAAAAAACCCTCCAATCTAAAATTAGCAGTCCCGATAGAAGACAAACACACAGCCGTCCTCTGTGCGGTTTGTCAATGAAACAACAAATCTAAACAGGGCCAGAATGCATTTCCTCCCTGCCAAAAAAAAAAAAAAAAAGGCAGGGGAGGGGAGTTTGGACGGCAACAGGAGGATGGGTGCGGGAAGAGAGCCTCCAACTGCTTTCAAAGAGAAGGCGGCCAAAAAAAAAAAAATGATTGTAATGTTTCCAAGCAGTACAATCCATTGGGAGTGATAGGCGGCTTGCGTAGCACAGAGGGCCCTTTTTAAAAAATATCCTCAAGCAGAGGATTTTGTAAGGTAGATTAGTAAAAAACGCCGCAAGCAGTGCAATACGTTAGGGATCCATGGAGGTGTTTATGGCACCTCCACTGTGTTCCAGGCTCTTCCCTCCAGAGGGGAAGGCATGAAAGCCGCTGTAGGTGGAGTGACTGCTGGCGAGACACTGGCCAAAGCAGCTGTCAATCTCACAGTTAATATGGGGGGCAAAATCAAAATGACAAGTTCAAAAGACGCATCGGTGCAGTTAAAACCATGCTTTTCAGCTGGTCCCCACTGCTGTAGTGACTATGTGGGGCTGGCCGGCGTGGCTTGGCCTTGCTGGAAGGGGAGACGGGGCACTACTGGGCAAGGCATCTTGGAAGAGCTCTGTGTGTACATCCTCTACATCGAATCAAGTTTCCTTTGGTTTCTCCTGGGAAATTACCGCTTTTTCTCCCTAATTGCATTTTTTGCAGGCATAAGGTTAATTAGCCAACTGAGATTTCTTTAGGGTGACAGCCCTAAGATGAATAGGCAGCTCTGGAGTTCTGGCCACGAGAGCGCCTCCTCAACATCACCTTTCCTTTGCTTCTAAGTTCACCTGCTTGCCTACACCACTTTAAGGGCGCAATCCTAACCTGGAGTTAGGCTGGCCCAAGGGCCACCATAAAGCGCGTTTGGACCACTCCCTGAGTCAGGGAGGATGGCGCACCCGCTTTAATGCTTTAAAAGTGTACTAGGTGATACCGTGTCGGCAGATGCAGCCACAGGATTATTTCTAATTGGGAAAGGAGTCTATTTTAATTTCTGGAAAATGTCTTAAAACACCAAAATGCAGGGTTTTGTGTTTTTATTCAGATAGTTTTACTGCCAAAAGGCAGTTGTTAGCACCCAAAAAGTGGTTTTCAACAACAACAACAACAACAAAAAACCCACCCCTATGTATGACACTTCATACCTAGTTATACCTGCATGCTTTAGCTAGTTATGACCTGGTTATACCTGCATGTTTTAGAAGAATAGGACGAACCACTCTTTATAGTAGTCAGTGGCGTCTCTACAGGGAGGGCGTCTCTACAAGAAGCCTTACCCTGTCATGTAAATCCCGCCTCGCCCTTGCTGCTGTGGCCAGTAAACAACGCCAAACACTTTTCCCTGTGAGGATTGGCTAAAACGGTGCAGGAAAGGAGTGATTTCCACTGCAAGGTAAGGCTTCTTGCAAAACTTAGAGCTCTGCCCTCCCTGTAGAGACGCCACTGATAGTAGCCTTCCCGATTCCCAATAGAGACGCTTTCCCACTGCAGAATTACTTACTGGCAAGCTGGAAGACGGCAGCGATGGCTTCCTCCCACCACTGGGTGTCCTGGGAAATAATGGGCAGCTCCACCAACCCCAACATAAAGAGAAGCTGACCAGCTGTCAGAGCGACGGTGGCAATCATGTTACAGGCCCGCATCATGTCAAATTGCACTGTGGGGAGGCAAAAGAGCAGCAGGCATTAGCGCAAAGGTGAGGGGGCAGAAAAGCAGACATGGTGGAGAAAAATCCTGTTTGCTCACTGGTTCTTAACTCACAATATACTGTAACATTTAGCATCGCATTTCATATCCTGTAGTTTTTCTGTGTCCATCTTTTCCGTATGCAGGTAAATCATCTTACCCTGCTAACTGGACAAGAGGCACTTTTTCAAGTGGTGCTCCTCTTATATTTAGCAGGGGGAGAGTAACTGTCCCTCTTCACCCCTGCACAGTCTTTCTAGTGGCTGTTGCTGGCGGTCTGCCTTTTTTTAGATTGTGAGCCCTTTTGGGACAGGGAGCCATTTAACTTTATTATTATTACTATTTGCCTGTAAACCACTTTGTGAACTTCATGTTGAAAAGCGGTATATAAGTACCTGATTGATTGATTGATTGATTGATTGATTGATTGATCTTAGGGTGCAATCCTCACCTGGAGTTAGGCCGGCACAGTTAGGCCAGCAAAGTTTGACTGGACCAAAGGCCATCCCAAAGCACGTTAGGACCACTCTCGGAGTTGAGCAGGATGGCACACGTCTGCAGCAGTAGCCAGGCAGCCGCTGGAGGCTCCTTGGGAGAAGGGTATGTTTGCCCCACCACCCACAATTGGGCTCCTTGACTCACCACCAGATTTTGCTGGCTGTGAATCAAACAGCCCCGTGGGGGGCTGCCCCCCCCAACTATGGGACGTTGGATCCAGCTGCGGAAGCCTCCGCCAGGCCCCACCCCTTTTGGGCCAGCTCCTCCCCCTGCCCAGTTCTTCCCCCTCCCCACCTCCCACTGACTTAAATGGGCTTACTGGTGGCTGGCACTGCTGGAGCACCGGCCGTTCCATCCACCCACGTTGGGGTCAGGCACTGTTGATAATAAGGGCTGCAGGATTGGGCCCTAAGTCATTGTGGACTCCTGGCTTGTGTGTGTGTGTCTGTGTCTGTGATTTGACTTCCATGTAAACCTCTGTGTTCAGGATGGATATTTAATAGAAATCGCTTCACCCTAGATTGCGTTCAGTGAAACATTTTGTCTTTTTTTTTCATTATTTTCCTTTTTAACCTGGTGGGTTTCCTGTTTTTGTCCTCTTCCTTCCTTTCCCTCTAGGCTCTGTAAGCACCACTGTGTCAGGGCAACATCCTACCATGCCTCTGCTCTCCAGTAGAAATTCCTTGCCGTATAAATGGGCTCATTGGAGGGGAAACCTTTCGTGTGTGCCAAAGTCGGGGCTTAGTTTTGTAGGAACACTCCACAGTGCAGTTGTGGGTCAACGAATGCGAAAACACATCTGCAGATGCAAGTGAACCAAGTCTCAGTGGAGCTTTTGCTGCCGTGTCGATCTGTTTTAGTTGAAAAACAGTGCAAAGCCTGTGCACCTGCTCTCCGTATATTGTTCATATAAGAATTTATACGCCGCCTTTCTGTCCCTTTAAGGGCACTCAAGGCAGCTTACAGATAAAACAATGCTAACAAGGCATTAATATAAATTAATAAAAACAATAAAACTCAATAAACTGAAATGGACTAGAATTAAAATTATGTTCCATCAAAAGCACTATCCCCCACAACCAGTGGTGGGATTCAGGGGGCTCGCCCAGTTTCTATAGAACCGGTTGTTAAATGGCCAGGCCCCGCCCACTTGCTTACCTCAGCTGGCTTCGGGGTTTTTTTTGCTCCGGCTGTGACGTCATAGAACCGGTTGTTAATTTATTTGAATCCCACCACTGCCCACAACCCAGTGTCGGCATTCAAAAGCTTCCCTAAGAAAAAAGGTCTTAAAACCACACTGAAAGGACTCGACAGATGGAGCTGTTCCCAATTCCAGGGGAGTGAATTCCACGAAATGGGCACCATCACCAAGAAGGCCCTATTTCTTGCCACCATTCCCCCTCACCTCCACAGGTGGCTGCACTGTTAGAGGGGCCCAGCATTCCGGCAGCATGACGCAGCCTGGAGGGGCCCCTTCTGATGACCTGTGAGGACAGATTGTATGGCAGGAGGCGGTCCCTCAAATGCCCTGGACCCAAGCCGCAAAGGGCATTAAAAGTCAGCACTTTGAATTCAGCCCGGGTTTGAACCGGCAGCCCGTGCAGTCACGAGAGCAGAGGCCCAACTGAGTTGAACTGACAAGCCCCAGCAATCACATGGGTGGCCGGGTTCTGCACTAATCGCAGTTTCTGGACCGTCTTCAGAGGTGGCCCTTTGTAGAGCACATGACAGTGCTCTACATCTAATCTAGATGCCACTAGAGCGTGGGGCACCCTGGCCAGGTCTGAGCAACTCAGGTATGGTTGTTTATCACAGCCAGTAGATGCAAACTTGGAAATGCTCCTCCTCATCCATGTCGCTGTGTTATAGAATAGCCTTCAATTAAAGACTGCCTGGTTTTGCCCATTTATTATTTCCCTTTGGCTCTCTGCAACCTTTATAATTTCCATGAACCCACAAATAGCGTCCTTGTAACCAGTTCAAAACTTCCCCGCCCCAAGGGCTTTACTGAGGTTCACAATTCTGTGGGTGGGCATTTCCGAGAACCATTCAGTTTCACAATCTGTTGCCCAGCATTGTCAGTATTTGAGGGGACCAAGTGGATTTTTTTTCTCAATCTACTGTATCTCCTGCTTTTAAAGTTTTACTGTTGATGAGTTTCCCATATATCAAAATGTTGTTGATGGGGTGTTGTTGATGAATCCCAGTTTCTTCCTTGTTTCCAACTTTTAAGTTACTTGCAACAGATTCTCTCGGTGAGAATGCGTGCCTAAAACCATTTTTCTGAAAGTTGGCAATATTGCACAGCTGTCATTGCCCTTAATTCACAGTCATTTTTTAGCAGGATTGTGCTGCTAAAGGGCTTTTTCTCTTTTTGAGTCAGCTTATTGGATGGTACTCATCATTTCCTTTATTCTTTGGTTTCCCCCCCCCTCCACTAATGATGAATATGGTGCAGTGGGTCTTCTTTAAAAGATGCTAAGCTTATGGGGAAAAACTCCTCCCCGCATCACTGATACCTACCCCTGCTGTCTAGTGTGCGAAAGAGTCGTAGGAAGCATGTTTGTGGCGCTTCAAGCAATAACTGCATAAACTCCAGTACTTTCCAGTTAACCTGGCCAAACATTTATGCAATTGATATATGTACATTTTGGTGTGACTGGAGCAATTTTGGAATGGGTTTTAAAAAAAACTTTTGTTAAGGGTGTGAAAGAAGGAGTATGTCCTCATATCCACCCATGTCAATTTAAAACAAAAAAACAGAAAACTGTGCCAGGCTTCTTTTCTGCAATGCTCTGCCACTTAATTCTTTATGAATGAAATTGACCAGAAGTGGTTTGTGATCCAGCCTGGTCTATTTCATCACTCCATTGATTTATTTGTGGGGCAAGGAAATAAGCTGCCATGAAATTAGGATGGGAAGCAGTTGCGATTGAATTCAGAAAAGAATTAACTGGCTGCCCCCACTGCAAATGAGCTCACCCCCTTTCTATCCCTGGCTCTCTAATGCAGCGGTTCACAAACTGTGGGTCCGGACCCACCAGTGGGTCGCAAAGCACCTAGGGCAGCCATATTGAAAGTATGGGAAGATAGGATACTGGAAAGGAGGAGGTCTGTGTCGTTGTTTTTCTTGTGTCAAGGTTGCAAATAGGTTTTTTTGTTCTTTCTGATTCACTTTGGTATTGGGAAATGGCTGAGAAAACCCAGCATATTGCTGCATTTTCAAGAAAGCAGGCTCTGGCGTCACAATGATGGCATTTCCGGCCATTACATCACTTCCAGTGAGTCCTGGACAGATTGTCATTCTAAAAAGTGGGCCCTGATCATAAAACGTTTGAGAACCACTGCTCTACTGCAGTGTTGTAATTGTACATTTGTGTACGTATCAAACTACCGTGCTAAACTGGGGTTACTGCTATCTTATCATTAAAGACAAAGGCTTCCCATAGTTTTCTAGAAGCAACCATTTGTACAGAGCGAAAAGGGTTTTCTTGAACCCAAGAACCCAACCCATTGGCACAAAACTGAAACTGTCATTCCCAAGCGTGCCTCAAATCTAGGGCTAATGGAATTTGCCTGGGTCCAAGCTGGTTTCTTTTTCCGCACCAGATGAAAACCAATTTGTTTGCCCAGGTCTCATAGCAGTGATTCCCAAACTTACACTTTCGCACATTATCCTTCTTTCTTGGCAGATTCTTCTTCCTGGCTCTCCTGGGTGACACCATCTTGGATCGCGGTGCCCGGGAGAGCCAGGAGGCCACCAGGTGTCACATTTTGTGACACCCCTGTGAGCTTGCCACAGCACAGTTTTGGGAACCAAAACTGCCTTATCGATTATGGTTTCATCCGGGGCCCACTCTAGGAGTGATGGGACCCAATGCAGGGCATTCCCACGGGGCCCCTCACCCTACCTGTGTGGCCCCCCACTCACCAAGAAGAAACCTTGTAGTACCACTTGTGGCACCTGGAAATAGTTGGTGGTGACATGATGACATCACCACCAACTTCTTCCCAGAGTCCCATTTTGGGCAGTTTGGAGGCAGGGGCAGGTGGGAGGGCCCAAGGTAAAGCTGCTTCCCACTGACTTATAGCCCAGAGAAATCCCAGCTCCAGCAACAGGTGATATGCTGTGCTGGTGCAGTGCCCCCCAAAGTGTGGGGCCCAATGCGACAACATTGGTCACATTGGCTTAAGGCCGGCCCTGGTTTTATCACTTGTATTTTGTTTCTGCTGTGCTTCTAGTGTTTTGCTTTTTTTCTGCTGTTGCTGGTTTATTGTATACTGCTCTGGGATTTTGAGGTTAAAGCACTGGGTAACAATTTTTAATGATGATGATATTGATATTGATATTGTCAACTCAACCTGTTCCTACAGAAACCACCACCCATTTTCAGCCTGCACAGTGTAATTCAGAAACCAAGGCAGGCCACTTTACTTGTCAGAAGATCAGAGCTGTTCTCTTGGGAGTCACACCCATGCCTTCGGAGGCATGAGAATGCAATATCAGAAGCGTAATGCCTCTGTTTATTTTGGAAAGGGAGACACTTGTACGGCAAGCTTCCAGACATTGTTTTAGAATTTGCACATCTCTAAAATCCTCGTCTGTGAAGCTCAAATACTTTGGCCACCTCAGGAGAAGAGAGGACTCTTTAGAAAAGACCCTCGTGCTGGGCAAGACGGAAGGCAAAAGGAGAAGGGGGCGGCAGAGGAGGAGATGGTTACCCTGCTAACTGGGCAAGAAGCACTTTTTCAAGTGGTGTCCTCTTACATTTAGCAGGGGGAGAGCAATTGTCCCTTTTCACCCCAGCACAGTGTCTTTCTCATGGCTGTTGCTGGTGGTGTTCTCCATTCCTTTAGATTGTGAGCCCTTTTGGGACAGGGAGCCATTTAACTTTAATGTTATTATTTGCGAGGAAACCGCTTTGTGAACTTTATGTTGAAAAGCGGTATATAAATACTAGTGATTGATTGATTGATTGATTGATTGATTGACAGTGTCACCGAAGCAATGAACATGCCGCCTTCATAGTACTGCCATTGATGCAGACACGACACCTTCTGGTCTTCTGTGACAGGAATGGGATTGTGGAGGTCTACGTAGTTATTTTTTAAACTTGATCTACCCACCAGAGCGAGGTACAAAGCAATGGTAGGAGGACAGAGTCACATGCAAAATGATGGTGCTGTGAGTCGAGCCCGTTACTCACTGAACCCCTTGAGCCATACACTGGGAAACCCTGCAGAATACATCCCTGACTGACTATGGATTAGAGCAGTGGCTCTCAAACTTTTGAGCACCAGGAGTTTAATTGTGCTTTCTCCCACGGAAGTATGCATAGGATTGCCGCCTTAGTTTATTCAGAAAGGACATAAAGCAGATTCAGTTAGGTCTGGTTGGCACCCAAATTTCAAAATCAACTCAGATTCTCATTTCCTTCTTCATTACCCAAAGTAGACCAAGCCAGATTCAGTTACCCGGATTGTAGAAGCATTAATTTGATTCTGAGGCTTACGAACACGGGCTTTATTTGGTTATGTGAAATGACATCCCTGGGGAAAGTGGTGCTGTGGAAATGCAAGATAGTCAGATTAGACCATATTATGTCGTTTTCCTGGAGTAACAAAATATAAATGATCTCATTTAGAAATCTGATTATGCCAGTGCTTAAACATATGTCTGCATCTTCTTCATTTAGTTATTTATTTTTGCTCTGTTTAGTGGCAGGAATTATTACTTTAAAACTTGTCATTTGAGCTGTCAAGTATTTACCATAAAGTACCATAAAGTAGCTTTTTGATAGAAGCCAGTTTGGATTTTATATATTCACTTGCTGTTTTCAAATATAATACATTTGTTAAGCATAGTCTGCTTCTGCATTGTCAACAGGCCTGACTGATGGGCATTTTTATTTTTATTTTATTTTTGTTGCTTGGCTTTACCACCTCAGTTGAGCATCTTGTGTTGCAGATTAGACAAGTTTTGAATTTTTTATATCTATTGAGAAGCAGCTCCTGGCAATCAAACACTGCGTTTTCCAAGGTTTTACAATTGGGAATTAAACTATTGCATGGTTTAGGGTCAGGACAGTTGGAATCAGGGTGACGAAGATTTCGGCTG
>JAJKFI010000083.1:2319085-2344107 GCA_029204185.1 Lerista edwardsae
GTTTAGGGTCAGGACAGTTGGAATCAGGGTGACGAAGATTTCGGCTGCGCTGCACTCAACAAGGAGATTATTTTGAATGCTTTTCTCAGCGAGGGGTGTTACATGTTTGCCTGGCCAGAAGGACTATGAATTGTGGTTGTTTGCTTGTGTCAGGATTGCAAATAGGCTTTTTTCTTTTCTTTCTGATTCACTTTGCCATTGGAAAATGGCTGAGAAACATCCCAACTTATTGCTACCTTCTCAGGAAAACAGCAGGCTCTGGTGTCTCAACGGCGGCACTTCCGGCCATGACATCACTTCCGGTGGGTCCTGGACTGTTCATCATTTTAAAAACTGGGTCTTGGTGCTAAAAAGTTTGAGAACCAACATATTTCTCTTGCACCTTAGATCTGAAACTAGTGCAGCTTATGCTAGGATCAAATTAGATAAAATTACAGATTGCTCATGATCACATGTAGTAGTAGCAGTAAATATTGAATGACATTTTCTGAGCTTGCGAAATCTTCCCTATACATTATTTTCATGTAACTGGGCAGGCTGGGGCTTTACTCTAATGCAGGTTCATCATAGACACATAGAATCATAGAGTTGGAAGGGACCCACAAGGTCATCTAGTCCACCCCACTGCCTTTAGCAGGAAATCCTCCTAGAGCATCTCCAGCAGGTGCCTGTCAAGCCTCTGCTTGAAGGTCTCCAGTGAGGGAGAATCCACTAGATTGGGCTGTCAATCGGATC
Source organism: Lerista edwardsae (assembly GCA_029204185.1). Classification (NCBI taxonomy): domain Eukaryota; kingdom Metazoa; phylum Chordata; class Lepidosauria; order Squamata; family Scincidae; genus Lerista; species Lerista edwardsae. The sequence goes on from JAJKFI010000083.1 coordinate 2,319,821, forward strand.
GCTAGAGAGAAATATACTAAAGAAGTAGAACTGGGGGAAAAGCATGTGTTAACCCTCTTGCACTGAACAGTATTTTGAGGCTGAATCACCCCACTCCCCAGAGAGCTGTTTGGTCCACTGGGTAAACGGTGTAGATGCCATGCAGGTTTTATAATTTCCAGGCGCCATGCATACGGGCCATAGGGGTTTTGCCACATCACAGAGCGTGGAGGCTGAAGAGTGCATCAGAACAGCCAGCAAGCCGAGCACTGATAAGACATCCCGACTCCCCGTGCCCTTGAACTGCTGTCCAGTGTCATGCTGCCGTCTCTCAGGGATGTCCAGCATACATCATGCTTGTAGGATGTGTGTCCGCTTGCCTCAAATGGACCCTGACGTGACGCTGCAACAGAATGTTGCAGAACGTTGCAAATTGATGGTAAGGCCACACCTGGAATATTGTGTCCAGTTCTGGTCGCCGCACCTCAAAAAGGACATAGTGGGGCTGGAAAAGGTGCAGAAAAGAGCGACAAAAATGATTACGGGGCTGGGGGCACCTCCCTTATGAAGAAAGACTGCAGCGTTTGGGGCTCTTCAGCCTAGAAAAAAGGCGCCTGAGGGGGGACATGACTTGAGACATACAAATTAATGCATGGAAGGGATAGAGTCGATAGAGGGATGTTCTTTTCCCTCTCTCAAAACACCAGAACCAGGGGGCATCCGCTAAAACTGAGGGTTGGGAGAGTTAAAACAGATAAAAGGAAGTAATTCTTTACCCAGCGGGTAGTTAATCTGTGGAACTCTTTGCCACAGGAGGTGGTGATGGCATCTGGTCTGGATGCCTTTAAGAGGGGATTGGACGGATTTCTGGAGGAAAGGTTCATCGTGGGCTATAGGCAATGATGGATTGTGCAACCTCCTTACATTGGTGGTGGGCTACTTCAGAGTGCCGGGTGCAAGGGAGTGGCAACAGGATGCAAGCATCTTGTTGTCTCGTGCCTCCCTGGGGCACCTGGTGGGCCGCTGTGAGATACAGGAAGCTGGACTAGATGGGCCTTTGGCCTGATCCAGCAGGGCTCTTCTTACATTCTTAGAAGAACATAAGCCTGCGCGACTTGAGACCACACAGAACCTTTGGACACTTGCTCGGTCTGGCCTCCAGCACTTCGTGGCCCTCTGGTGTGACCCTCCCCGAGCTCTATTTTCGGCCTCCGTGGGCTTTTTGCCTGGCTGCTTTCCAAGGAGAAATATCGGAGACGTGGCCAATGAGCCCTGGCATTGTCTGGTTCGCTGCCTCTATAAACAAGTTCCAGTTTTTCGTTCCCACACAAAGCGGTGCCTCTAGCCTCACCCCCCCTTCCCATATTTCACAGCGCAAACGTATTTATGTAAATCATACATCTTGAGCCGACAGGTGTTTATATTTAGCGCTCGTGGAAGTCACGTAGCTACTTACAACATTGGGCCGCTCCCCGTTTCTCGACATCTGTGACCCGGCGAGCTATAATAAGGGAAGGGCTTCATTGCGTGTCTTTGGGAAATGAGCCGCACATCACTCAGCTCCTTTTCCTGTGTCTCCGAAATCCCTGAGAATCGTCCAAGTCCCCGTCTCCCGCACCCCTCCTTTCCTTTCTTTTTCCCGTCCTCGAAACTGCCCAAGTGCTGTTGGGCTTGAATCAGATTCCTTTGCAAGCCAGCCACAGTCCCCCCACCTGCCCGTGAACAGCGCTCATTGTAATGCTGTTTAAATCAACCTGGACTCTGGGCCGCCAGCTGCTCATTAATAACCACCATGAGAACCCTTGAACAAAGTCAGCCTTGTCCTATTCAAGATCTCTAGGGCTGAGAGCTCACATAAGAAGAGCCCTGCCGGATCAGGCCAAAGGGCCATCTAGTCCAGCTTCCTGTGTCTCACAGTGGCCCACCAGGTGCCTCAGGGAGCACATGAGACAACCAGATGCCTGCATCCTGTTGCCACTCCCTTGTAGCCGGTATTCTGAGGTAAAGTTCCTTTCCCTCTCTCAAAATACCAGAACCAGGGGGCATCTGCTAAAACTGAGGGTTGGGAGAGTTAAAACAGATAAAAGGAAGTATTTTTTTACCCAGCGGGTAGTTAATCTGTGGAACTCTTTGCCACAGGAGGTGGTGACGGCATCTGGTCTGGATGCCTTTAAGAGGGGATTGGACAGATGGAGGAAAGGTCCATCGTGGGCTATAGGCAATGATGGATTGTGCAACCTCCTTACAAAGGTGGTGGGCTACTGTTACCGGGTGCAAGGGAGTGGCAACAGGATGCAAGCATCTTGTTGTCTCATGCCTCCCTGGGGCACCTGGTGGGCCGCTGTGAGATACAGGAAGCTGGACTAGATGGGCCTTTGGCCTGATCCAGCAGGGCTGTTCTTATGTTCTTATGTTCTTAAAGTTCTGAGGTAAATAAAAGAGAATTTGCTTTCCTGTCTGTGGGGAGGGAGCTATAATAACCTGCAACCCAATCTGGGCCTTAAGAACATCAGAAGAGCCCTGCTGGATCAGGCCAAAGGCCCACCTAGTCCAGCTTTCTGTATCTCACAGTGCCCCACCAGATGCCTCAGGGAGCTCACAAGATGCCTGCATCCTCTTGCCACTCCCTTGCACTTGGCATTCTGAAGTAGCCTAATGTAAGGAGGTTGCACCACCCATCCTAGCCTGTAGCCCACGATGGACCTTTCCTCCAGAAATCTGTCCAATCCCCTTTTCAAGGCACCTAGGCCAGATGCCATCACCACCTCCTGTGGCAAGGAGTTCCATCGCTTAATTACCTGCTGGGTAAAAAAGTATTTCATCTGTTTCAACTCTCCCAACACTCAATTTGAGTGGATGTCCCCTGATTCTGGTATTGTGAGAGAGGGAAAAGAACATCCCTCTATTGACTCTATCCTTTTCGTGCATAATTTTGTACATCTCAAGCTTCCCAAAAGGAAAAAAAAAATAGTGGGCAAAATTTAGTTGAGGCTCCAGACTTGAAATTCATTCACAGCAGTGGGAACAGCCGGTTGCTGCAGAGTTGAAGAGTATTTTACCCCGAGTCGCTGAAGGGCAATGCATGAATACGCTCCCAGTGGGACTGTTTTTACCGACACATAATGATCTGTCATGGAGAAACTGGGGGGCGGGGCAGTAAGGTAGGCTTTGCAAGTATGAATGGATTGTAGGATGTGACCCCCTTGGCTTTTGTGCACCCTGGTACAGCACAAAGGTATGCAGAATCCTGTTTTGGCACACCTGGTTTGCATGCTCTGAATTGGGCCACACAAATGTGCTCTTTGTTGTTGTTGTTGTTGTTGTTGTTGTTGTTGTTGTTCAGTCGCTAAGTCGTGTCCGACTCTTCGCGACCCCATGGACCACAGCACGCCAGGCCTCCCTGTCCTCCACTAGCTTCCGGAGTTCGCCCAATTTCATGTTCATTGCTTCGGTGACACTCTCTAACCATCTCATCCTCTGCCGCCCCCTTCTCCTTTGGCCTTCAATCTTTCCCAGCATGAGGGTCTTTTCTAAAGAGTCCTCTCATGAGGTGGCCATGTACTATAATCCATGGGGTTTTCTTGGCAAGAGTACTGGAGTGGGTTGCCATTTTCTTCTCCAGTGGATCACGTTTCGTCAGAACTCTCTACTATGACCTGTCCATCTTGGGTAACCCTACACGGTACAGCTCACAGCTTCATTGAGCTACTCAAGCCCCTTCGCCACAACAAGGCAGTGATCCATGAAAGGGAAGTGTGCTCTAGTGCGGTGTTATTCAAACTGTGGGTCGGGACCCACTTGGTGGGTTGCGACCTGATGCCAGGAGGGTCACCGAAAGCTGAGAGCAGCCATCTTGGAAACTGCAGACCTTATTCTTGCTGCAGCCCCTTTGTGAGTGTTAACAGTTTGAATTTTCAAATGAGGGTTTTTTTAAATTGCTTTTAATTCCGTGCTTTTCCGTGCTTTTTAAATTGCTTTTAATTCCGTGCTTTTACACCGTATTTTGTACTAATCTTGCTTTCTGTCAGGGACGTTTCATGGCTGTGCCATTGCCACAGTCCAAGAACGCCAGTTTGCATTCTAGGAGTGTCATTTGATTACGTCACACTGACGGCACTTCCTGCTTGAAGATGTCACTTCCGGCTATGACATCACTTCCAGTGGGTCCCAGCATGAGTGCCAGTCTAAAAAGTGAGTCCCAGTCTAAAAAGTTTGAGACCCACTGCTCTAGTGGACAAGAGTGCAGGACGCGAGGTGATCCTGCTAAGCCAAACGTTTCTTGGGCCAACCTCACACTCTTAAGGAATGTGTCTCACAAGACGGTTGTGAGAATCGGATGAAGTAACCTCCACGTGAGTCCCTTTTAGAGAGAAAAGCAGGATATAAATGTTTTAGATAAATAAAATGTGTCTCCTTCAGCCCCTTGGAGGATGGTCAGGGTTAGCATTTGTATCATGCTTTGCATTGTTCAAGATGCATGATTTCTACAATATCTTAATTTAATCCAGCTCCCCCTGTTGAACCCCTGCTAACTGGACAAGAGGCACTTTTTCCAGTGGTGTTCCTCTTATATTTAGCAGGGGGAGAGTAACTGTCCCTCTTCACCCCTGCGCAGTCTTTCTAGTGGCTGTTGCTGGCGGTCTGTCTTTTTTTAGATTGTGAGCCCTTTTGGGACAGGGAGCCATTTAACTTTATTATTACTATTTGCCTGTAAACCGCTTTGTGAACTTCGTGTTGAAAAGCGGTATATAAGTACTTGTTGATTGATTGATTGATTGATTCATACAACACTGTGAAAATTTTTGTTGTATAGCACACACACACCCTTTGCACATGAGGAAGATTGAGGTGAATCGACTTGCCTGAGACCCTAGTGCAGCATTTCTCAAAGTGTGATTTGAGACCCACTTGGCGGGTCATGACCTGGTTTCCAGTGTGTCCTGCAGAGTCTCCAATGAAAACATAGGTGATGAAAAGATCAGATAACTAATTGCTTCAAGCCTTGAGGCTATTCAAAAATCACATAGCTGCTAACTGCCCTGCAAAGAGCTGAGCTCCTGCAGTTTGCAAGGAGCTGAGCTCCAGCAGTTTTCAAGCTTTTATAAGTCTAGGGAGATAAATGTCTGAGCCCTTTTTTTCTGGTGTGTGTGTTTTCCAAGACCGTCCACGACAGGTAGCGCCAAGGAATGATAGCAGCGACGGCACCGTACTTGGGGGACAGGGGGGCAGAAAACTAGCACTGGAGGGAGGAGGATTCTAGAAGTGCTGGTTTTCTGTTTGCAGGGAGTTTCTTACAAAAGGGAGCGCTCAAAAACGATACCTTCCACCTGGAGTCTGATGCCATCCAGTGCACTCTACTACCTTAGCATTTTACCTCCACATTCCACTCTGTGTACAGACCAGGCCTTATTCTCTTGCCGTCAGACCATGTTGACCACAAGGTTGTGCATATCCCGTACATTCATGCTCATACCACACAGGTATAAAGGTGGTGACTGGCAGATGGCTCTACATCATAAATTGTGCCTTTTTAAAGCACACTCATGTGACCGTGGAGATGAGCATGAGAAGGTGCATTGCCTCACAAATCCTTAAAAGTCAAGAAGGCAGCGGAGCAGAGCTTCCCATGTTTACAAGGGATGCAGGAAGGAGGCAGTGATGGCGAACCTATGATGTGTCAAAGCTGGCACACCACAATGTTTGGGGTGACACACCAGCATTCACCAATGCCTGACAAAAAGTGAGTTTGTTTACCACATTTTTCATTTTTGTAATTATTTGATGTTTCTTTATATAATACATAGCACCACACATGACTGGGCAGTATTTTTTTGTTTAAATAAATGAATATAAAATGAATGAGTGCCTTCGGGCATAAAGGCGGGGTATAAATCTTTTAAATAAATAAATAAATAAATAAATAAATAAATATAAAGGATTGTTTCTCTTTTGTTTGGGAGCGGGGTTGACACACCAGCAGAATCAAGTTAAACATTTTCCTAAGTTTTGACACACCAGGCCCAAAAGGTTCGCCATCACTGTCCTGTAGTAAAAGAGGAACTCTGTCTCATATGGGGCATAAGAAGTACCCGGTCAGATCAGGCCAAAGGCCCATTTAGTCTAGCATTGTGAATGGCCAACCAGCTCCCCCTACTCCTGTACATTATCCAGAGATGCATCCTGCCTCCGAAACTGGATACAGCAGAGAAGCCATCAAGACTAGTTGCCATTAAGAGATTTATCCTCCAATAAGAGTTTTGAGGGAGACTTCAGAGTAAAGATTGGGCATCCCTTATGGGACCAGAAGCATTTTAGATATTGGATATTTTTTTGTTTTCTTTTTGTAATACTTGCACGTACGTAATGAGATATTGGGGATGGGGCTCAAGTCTACACACACAATCCATTTATGTTTCATAGACACCTTAGCCTGAAGGTAATTTTATACATTTTTTTTTTTTTTTTTTTGTAATTTTGGGCATTTTGTGCAACTTGTCACATGAGGTCAGGTGTGGAATTTTCCACTTATGGCTTCATGTTGACACTCAAAAAAGTTCCAGGTTTCAGAAAACTTCGGATTTCAGAATTCCGGATAAGGGATGCCCAACCTGTATTAGGCAAATTAAAGATCAGTTTGCCAATTAGCTCCACTCGCCCCTACTCACTTGGCAATATACTTGTAGTACTTACTGTATTAAAATCTTGTGAGTTATCCACACTGCCAAGCGACACCCAAAAAGCAATGTGCAACATGCGTTAATTGGGGTTGCAGAACGCTTAAGTGTCTTTTGGGGTTTTTCAACCACATGCTCAAGTCAGTTCTCTTCCATTTGTTATCTTCTGTCTAGCGCTTAAGCACACCCTGCCAGCGTTCAAATGCTGTGGACTTTCTAATTCCTGTGCTGAGCTTTTGACTGTTGGCAGTGTGGCCCTGCTTATCAGCCCTGTGCAATCAGTGTTGCCTCATGAATTCGTGTTGTAGCCTCTGCTTGTGAATGTGCGGTGTTTTAGGGCCTTGGGGTGGTACCAGGGGCGTTTCTACAGGGATGGCAAAGCTCTAAGTTTTGCAAGAAGCCTTACCTTGCAGTGGAAATCACTCCTCTCCTGCACCATTTTAGCCAATCTTGGCGTTGCTTCCTGGCTACAGCAGCAAGGGAGAGGAGGGATTTACAGGACAGGGTAAGGCTTCTTGCAAAACTTAGAGCTTTGCCATCCCTGTAGAAACGCCTCTGGGTGGTACCAGTTCCTCTTGCACCAAAAGGTTCTGGCTTTCAGGGGAAAGATGTCACAGATCTTCCTTGAGCTTCCTCCCTTGTCAGACAGAGCAAGGGCTACAATTGAAGGACAAATCTGGCTTAGGGTGTCCCCCCTCCCCAGAAGCAGAAAACTCTTCTCTTCTTCCATCCATCCCATTAAGTTTTCCTTAACAATAAAGAATTTGCATGATCTTGAACTTGGCAAAATGAAAGCACAAGAGGGGGCTGCAAGTTTTCAGCAGTTCCACAATCTCATTTCACAAGCAATTGGTTTTGAGCAGAGTTCACCATCTTAATAGCTTGGTTGGTTTTTAAGCAGGTTCTACCTTATGGCTGTAAGGTTACAACTTTATGGCAGTAAGGTGAGACTTGTCATGGGTGGGCCATGCTAGGTTAAATCTCAAAAGCCAGAGGGCAGGGTGGGCAGGGTTTCTAGAGCCTGAGGCGGGGGCTTCATTGCCCTGGATAGATCTTGTCCCCCAATGACTCTAGGGATGGAACAAATTGAATAACACAAGCAAATGCATGCAGAATTGTAATACTAATGGAGAATCCAGCTCCCCCTGTTGCAAAATTTGAATTTTGTTTTATATTCTATTCGCAGTGCAAGAGTATGTGCAGTTCTGTGGCTAGAAGTTCACTTTCACAGTCAGCTGCACTGAATCTCCTTCTGTTCAATTTGCCCCACTCTGAATGTCCAGGTACTGTGGAACATGTGATGGTCCATTCCACTTTCCCATCACCCACATTTTGGGTTGCATGGTGGTTTGATAGCAGTGTCAAAGAACCCATTCTCTTTATGCCTGTTTTTATATCTTGGAATTAATTCTGGCTCACGTTGGCACCTGGGAAACAGGAACTGGGTGGCAGCTAAGCTGACAAAACCTGGGCATCTCAGTTGGGTTGTGTCAGGAAAGAGGGCAATTGAGAGTGCTGTGTCTGCAAGGTAGATTTTGGGTTTTAATGATCTGGTGGCAGCCCCTTTCTAAGTTTGTTCGGAGATGTCTATTTGGCATATCCCCTGGCCAGACCATTTTCTGCTCTCTCTGAAACGCTTATTTTATACTGTCCACATCTTGTGAAATGAGAGCAACACAACAAAGCCTCAGACTGCATGTGGTGCTGAGTCCTGTGCATTTTTGCCCCAAGCGCAGTCTGCAACGACACTGGCATTGCAGTGGGGGATGCAAAGTGGCAGCGCAAAGTGGCTTCTTTAATATAAAGCCCTTTTCCTCCTGGCAGGATTTCTGCCAAAAGCGCCCCCTGCAGGATAAAACTTGTATCACACCTTCAGTACAAGAAGCCTTCGTGTGTTGCTGTTGCGCTGCCTCCAGGTCTAGCTCTGGGGTTGGGGGCCTGCCACCTTAAAAGGAACAGTTAGCAATGAAGCTGTAGAACAAAACTGAACATCCTGTTGGGATTGTACCTGCTCCCCAGTGTACTGTTGGGATTGGGTTCAGGATCTGTCCTGGCCTGAGCTTTCTTTCTGTGTCTGGAAATTTCCAACTTTTGCTACCCGTCTCCTGTTGTAAGGCAGGTGTGTATGTTTTGTGGCCCAGACCTTAGTCTCTTTGTAGTCAGTCTCTTTCTTAGTTATCACGGCATTCAGACCCAGTCTACATCTGCACAGCAAACCGAGTGAGGCGGTAAGCTGAGCTAGTCAAATTTTGGATTGTTCCACGTCAGACTGAAGGTGTAGAGTCGTATTTTTAATCCTCCTCAAGCCCTCACCTCCAAAAAAAAATCCTGCATGTGCTAGAGCAGCAAATCAGTAAAAGGTGGAGAGGTCCCCCCTAAACCTTTCCTCTCATGTCTTCATTTACTACTTCCAGTGAGGGTTTGGGGGGGGGTGTTGTTTGTTTTGTTTTGTTTCATGGGAAGGGATTCTAAAATAGGGTGCAGACACAAGCCCACTCCCCTAAATCTGAAGTGGAACAGACCAGAATTTTGCCACCGCGCTCCACGGTCTCGAGAGATACTGAGCATCTACATACCACCTCTGAGCGCTTGGCCCTTTGCAGGCTGAGCCGTGAGATGGCACGTCAGTGTGTCAGAGCAGGGTTTTTATCACAGGCAGGGGTCCAACATCATGACAGCGCGCCCAGAGCATGAGGCAGACAGCCACGGCGAGAGGCGAGACTTACGTTTGACAGTGCTGCGAGATTCCTGTAACCCAGCGGGCTCCGAACCCCAGCCCAGGGATTCGCACTCACGCTCCGCCCCTTGCCCGTGCCTGGCACCGGTGCCCGTGCCTCCTCTTCCCTTGTCTGCCAGCCAGCACATCTTCCACAGCCCCACGCTGCGCTTGCGCCCGTCCTCCAGGGTCTGGTACACCCAGTTGGGGGTGAAGGCAGCGGCGTTGTTGAGAATCAGCGAGACCAGAGCAACCAGCACAGCGGTGGCGACCAGTTTCTGGACAGTCATATCTGACCGTCCTCAACCGCCGGCAGCTTCCCGTTGAAGATCCAAGAGTCCCAGTGAGCTGCAGCACATTGAACTGAGGCGGGACGGTGGGCGCCGGGCAGTGTTATGCGTAGCTAGAGAACATCACCGTTCATTCTCAAAGTCAGCCCTGGGGATGTTTCTGAGAGCACCAAGGACGGCTAGGCAGGCAGGGGAAATCCGCATGAAAAGTGCCACGGCTTCCAGAAGGCTGCGGTCCCCTTATCCGCCCTCCTGAACTTTGAGCAGCGCCAACCTGCTGAAGAACTGGCAGACACGGCAGTGCATTCTCCCGAGGACCAAACGCGGCGAAGTGTCGGCGTCGGAAACGTCGTGCTGTCCTAACGCAGCAGTGACGGCTAAGCCACTCGCTAGCGCCCCGGACTTCTCAGCCTTCCAGGATGCAGCTGAGAGCGAAGGTTGCAACTCACACAAAATCTGGGCAAATCGAGGTTCCTTTGTGGCCGCTGCCGATATTCAGAACAGCCCACGAGCGCCGTTGAGTTTCATTCTGGAAGCCAAGGCAAATTCCGAGCACAGTCCGCTCCGCTCCGAGATGCTTTGCAGGGCCGATGTCCTCCAAGGAGATCTGCTGGGCTCCTGTTCCTCTCGGACTGTCAGAGCCTCTGAGCGGCAGAAGCAGGAAAGCCGAACCTCGGCTGCAAGGAAATTTTTTCCTCCTATCTCTCAATGAAGAGGAAACGGTTGTTTTTTGTGGCTGTTTTTGGTAAGCCTCAGGGCGTAGCCTGCTGCAACAAACAGAGCCACTGCCACGGCAGTCAGATGTGAACAGGATGTGTTTCCTGAAAGGAAAAGACTAGGGAGACTTTCAAACTCCCAGCCACCCCCCACGCCTCGTTCCAGTATCCTCCTTCCTCCCTCCTCCTCCTCTGCTTCCCAGAAAAGTGTAACCAATCCAGAGAGATGGTAGTCGTGGGATTAGTTATCCAGATACTGCATGGTCAGGTTTCTTGAAAAGGGGCAGGTGTGGCCCCTCCTTGCACATCCTTTTAGGTCAAATTCGGCTGCTGGGTTTGGGCCAACCGTGAAGTTTGTCAGGGAGTGGGAGGCAGGTTGCTCTCTTCCTAAGCCAAAAACAACAAACATCTGACTCTTAAATTCAGGGCGCAATCCTAACCTGGATTAGGTTGGTTAGGCCGGCACAGTGAGGCCAGCAAAGTTTGGCCGGCACAAGGGCCACTGTAAAACACATTTGGACCACTCTCGGAGTCAGGGAGGATGGCGCATGTCTGTGTGCTGGCCTCTCTGACTCCGAGAGTGGTCCAAACATACTTTACAGTGTCCCATGTGCTGGCCAAACTTTGCTTTATTTACCTCATATTTACCTCAGAATTTTACCTCAGAAATTTACCTCAGAATGCCAGATACAAGGGAGTGGCGTTTGGACCACTCTCGGAGTCAGGGAGGATGGTGGCCTCTCTGACTCCGAGAGTGGTCTAAACATACTTTACGGTGTCCCTTGTGCTGGCCAAACTTTGCTGGCCTCACTGGAACGGCCCAACTCCAGGTTAGGATGGCGCCCTGAATTGCTGGAGATCCTGACAACCTAATGTAGAGGGCAGGGAGAAAGTTGTGCTCTTGTTGGATTTGTTATTTAACTGGAAGCCAGAAACTCTGTTATGATCCACTACTGCAAATCATTTAGCAGTCAACCAGTTAGATCCTGACCTACCCTTGTCTGCTGTACGGCATCAAAAATGCACCATTTAACATGAAATAATTGTTAAATACAAGGAGATAATTTAATTACAGGAGGTGAAATTAGTCCAAGCTGATAACTGGAATAAAGCGTCTTTATTCCAGTCTTGCATTGGGTATGTTGTGAATTACAGTAAATTCAAACATATGCGATGATTACTTTTTTTAATGAGCTGTAAAGTTTCTCAGGGTTTTTCAAAAGGGGTTTTTCTCCCCCTTTTTCTTCCATAAAAACCACAGCACATGTAGGGAATGGAACAGGTTTGGGAAGAGGTGATGACGTCCACACCACAGGCTGGGACTGCGCCGTTATTCCTCTACCTAGGAAATTTTGGGCATCTGAGGGTCTCTTACACACTCAGCGCACTTACCAAACTACAGTTCCCAGGATACTTTCCAAGGAGGCATGGTGGTTGAATTTCTATAAAGCTGATGGATGCTTGTAGTGTGGATATTCCCTAGCCTGCCTGCGTTAGTTTTGTTGGCTTTGATAACAAATAAACCAGTGGCTTTTCCCTGTGTATGATTTGGGTGCAAATTACCATTATGTTTGGACCACTTTCGGAGTCAGAGAGGCCAGCACACAGGTGTGTGCCCTCCTCCCTGACTCCAAGAATGGTCCACATCAGATTAGGGTTAGGAACATGAGAACATAAGAAGAGCCCCGCTGGATCAGGCCAAAGGCCCATCTAGTCCAGCTTCGTGTATCTCACAGTGGCCCACCAGGTGCCTCAGGGAGCACACGAGACAACTAGATGCCTGCATCCTGTTGCCACTCACTTGCACCTGGCATTCTGAGGTAAACACACTCCTCTTCAGACATATACTCAACATAGGAACAGCCCCACTGGATCAGGCCAAGGGCCCATCTAGTCCAGCTTCCTGGATCTCACAGTGGCCCACCAGGTGCCTCAAGGAGCACACAGAGACAACAAGATGCCTGCATCCTGTTGCCACTCCCCTGCACCTGGCATTCTGAAGTAGCACTTGGCATTCTAAAGATTGCGCTCTGAATTGCTGGAGATTCTGACAGCCTAATTTAGAGGGCAGGGAGAAAGTTGTGCTCTTGTTCACATTATTATTATTATTATTATTATTATTATTATTATTATTATTATTATTTAGATTTTTATCCCGCCTTTATGCCCGAAGGCACCCAAGGCGGCATTACAGGAAATATAAAATTTAACATTAAAAAACAATATTAAAACAATATTAAAACAATATAGTAAAAACAAAACAATAGAATTTAAAAACAAGCCCTGTGGATCATAGGATATAAAATATAACACACCAGCCAGCCAGCCTGTTAATGGAGTGAAGGCTGCAGGTACCATCAGTCACCAAGCGTATCCCCTTCGCAAGAAATGGTAGTGACTCTATTATGACTACTGCATACCATTTTTTCCAGCTGATTATGAATGATACCAGCTGTCATTCATGCACTCCTGGCAAACCAACAAGAGTCAGACAGCAAGATCCTGCCAGCAACTGTGGCACCACCTTCTTTCTCCACAGGAGGCTGCAGGGAGAAGGGGCTGAGCTATGATCCAGCTGGCAACCTATGTAGATGATGCTTTGCCTCCTTCTCCCTGCCCCCCCCCAGCTTATTGGACTCAAGAAACCTGGGGATTCCTTTCAGTTGCATAGCTCCCATCCTGCTGGGGAGAGTCAGTTAACTGGAGATGCTGAGGATTGTCACCTGCACACAGCAGGGGGTTGGTTTAGATGACCTCTGATAGCCCCTTCCAACTGTAACCGTCTATGAATTTGGTGACCTTGTGCTGGAAATGCACTCTTTTCCACTGAACCATAGCTTCCCTTGCGTCTGTACCGACAAAGAAGCCTTTCCCATAGAAAACAACAATACCAGACGCGAGGGCTCGCCAAAGCTATTAAAAGAAACGAGGCCAATCTTGCTGCCAGGGGACAGACTTGGGATAGCCGAGCCATTGCAGGAAGCAATGGAGAGCATGGTTTTCGTTTCAGTCGAGACTGGTGACATACCAGCAAGGAAATAAAGCTGAAATGGAAATTGTAGCAACGGGGCCCATCAGTTACAAAATGGTGCCATCAAGCGTCATTCTGAAGCGGGCAACTGATATTCCCATTTCACAGCTGGGGAAACGGAGACTGGGAGAAGCCTAAGCATTCTGAATGGGGTAAGCACATGCCCTTTCTAAATGGGGGGGGGAGTGAAAGATTGTGATCCATCACCTCTCCCCTGCAGCATCTGGTCTGCATTAGGACTGCTAGCTCTAGCTGATGAATTACAGATGTGAGGTATCATTCAAAGATAAACTTTGAATTCAGGAAATTCTCAGAGTCTAGTGTGGGGGTCGGGTCAGTTCTTCCTGGACATAGCTTTGTTCAGGGTGCTGGCCTTAATATTCAACAGGCAAAATAAGCTTTGATAGACCATGATGACAAAAGCATTGATCTCCAAGGCAGAGAGAATATGTGGCTTCACAGAGAGGAAAAATAAGTTGTCTTATTTATATGTTATACTAATAATACTTGTATTTATATACCGCCTTTCTTAGGTCACTAGATTTCTCTAATGACTGTAACTCAAAGCAGTTTACATAGGCAGACTTTATTCATAAACCCAAAGGGTTTTTACTATTTACAGGAACGTTCTATCTTACAAGAACTACAACATATACAGATGGATCTTTCTGGATTTAGTCTTCTTTCTGGCCACCCGTTTGTCTTCTTGCTGGCTGATAAGCAGCTTCCCTGCTCCCACCAGAGAAGCGGCTGTCTCGGCACAACTCCCCCTCTCACAAGGCAGCCGGAGACAGCTCAGCTGTTAATCAGTCGCAATTAACGAGGTCTGTTGCTCACAGAGACTTCCCATAGTCCCAAACTGGCAACCTTCAGATCTTCAGCTCTTATCTTCAGGCAAACGGAGGCATTAACCCTCTCGACTAAATCTTCTGCCCATGTATACTCTTATATCCATCTGCAACTTTTTGTTTAATCGCTGCCATCTCTTTTATGGCCCTAGCTTAACTGGGCTAAGGGCCCAATCCTATCCAAGTTTCTGGTGCTGATGTAGCTGCAGTGCAGCCCCAAGGTCAGTGAGCAAATGTTCCCTTCTCTTGAGGAGGCCTCAATGTCTGCCCCTCCACCACAGAATGGGATGGCTACATCAGGGCTGGAAAATTGGATAGGATTTGGCCCTAAGAGACACCTTTTAAGTGGTGGCTCTCAACCGTCCTTCCCCATCCCACCAGAGGATTCTGCCCTGCAGCTGTTCCCTGGTGTGCAAGATGGTGAACACTTTGGGGACAGGAAACCACCTTTTCATTTTGTTAAGCTACGTTAACTGCTTTGTGAACTTTTGTCGAAATGAGCTATGTAAATGTTTTTAATAATTACCCTGCAAAGCTCAGTGGTGACTTGCCAGTAGATTGTTTCTTATTTTTTTCCTTTATCCATCACATTGTTATGATGCCCTGCCACCCTTCCTGCCACTGCTTTTATCCTACCCCATGAAGTAGGTGAGGTTGTGAGTGGCCGGCCCATTGTCACCCTGTGAGTTCCTGGCACTGTGGAGGCTTAAACCTGGGTCTCCCCAATACTAACCTAACTACTACCTTGAGCCCCCTTAAGTGCCCTTTGGGGAGATGATGGTTTATTCAAAACACATGAAACACAGTCAGTAGAGCAAAAAGATCAGATTGCCAAGGGAGGTGGTGGGTTCTCCCCCACTAGAGACCTTCAAGCAGAGGCTCGATAGGCACCAGCTGGAGATGCTCTAGGGGGATTTCCTGCCAGAAGCAGGGGGTTGGACTGGATGACCTTGTAGGTCCCTTCCAACTAAGTGATCACACAAATACCATTGACTGGTATTGTTGGTCTGCTACAGGTCTCCACTGGGCATCTAGGTATCAACCAAATATCTTCGCAGAATGTATTCGCAGAATGTTCGAAGCAGTGCCGTCTTTTGCAGTTGCAGGGATGTTATGGCAGGGAGCTGCAGTGTTCCCATATAGTTTGAGGAATTTCTCGATATAGTTCCCAGTGCCCCAAACATGATGGGGACCCCAGTGATATGCTTTACCTGCAGCCTGGTGGTTTCAATTCCCAGGTCTCTTTATTTGGTCCTCTTTTTTTGTTCTTTGTCCCTGACTCTGGCATCACTGTTGTGTCTGGAGTATTGCGTTCCAGGTGTTGATCAGTTTGGATCCTGAAGTCCCACAAGATTTTCACCTGCTTGTTTTCCAACACTGATTCTACCTGATGGTCCCATGAGTTTTGTGATGCTGGCAAATTATACTTTAATGACCAATGAATCAACTTTGCGACCCTGTCATGTCTAGCTTTGTAGTCTGTTTGTGCAATTTTACTACATTCACTTGTTGTTGTTGATGATGATGATGATGATGATACACCATGGTGTATAATAATAATATACCAGGGTGATAAATATTCAGGTGTTGTTCAAATGTCTAGTGTGGAGAAAATTGGCAAAGATAGGTATTTCTGCCTGATTTGGCCATTGACCTAGATTTGGGTTCCAGACCCCTAGTTAAAGTGACCTCTGGCCTATGTTGAGTCCCACATGTCTCAGTGTTGTGAACTGTGTCACCAGGTGTGGCAGAATTTGGACTCACAGCACAGCATTTCCTTGACCATGATGACTTTCCTTGACCTGGAAACTTGACCTGGAGACAGCATTTCCTTGACCTGGAGTTAGGCTGGCACAGTTACTCCAGCAACGTTTGGCTGGCACAAGGGACACCGTAAAGTATGTTTGGACCACTCTCGGAGTCAGAGAGGCCAGCACACAGACGTGCGCCATCCTCCCTAACTCCAAAAGTGGTCCAAACGTGCTTTATGGTGTCCCTTCTGCCAGCCAAACTTTGCTGGCCTAACTCCAGGTTAGGATTGTGCTCTGAAATGAGGGTTGTCTTCCCACTCATTCAGCAGATACAGCTCAACAGGCAGTTCACACAACCAGTTTTTGGTGTCTACAGGGCAACCTAATCACAAGTTGTTTGCAGTGAGAGCATTCCGGTAATGTGTACTGATCCTATGACTGTTTTGATAGGAGCAAATTCATAGAAAATTACCAGCACAAGGATGGGACCTGTCTCACAGTGTTGTATTCCCAGGAGCCTGATTCGTCCTTGGCCCCCGCAGAAATTCTGCTTTCCTTATGTTGCAGCGCCTGCAGTGATTCTTCTTGTTCCTTGCAGCGAAGCCGTCTGGGAAAACATGGCTCGCATGTGTGTGAAGACGCAGCGGCTGGATGTGGCCAAAGTCTGCCTGGGGAACATGGGCCACGCCCGAGGAGCCAGGGCTCTGCGGGAGGCTGAGCAAGAGCCGGAGCTGGAAGCCAGAGTGGCCACGCTGGCCGTCCAGCTGGGCATGTTGGTAAGGAGACCGCAGACCCTTTTCACCCCATGCTCAGGTCACAGCATAGTCAAGCAGGCATCTCAGAACGTGTCCGAGAAGAGGACTCTCAGGCTGGAAGCAGTGTTCTTCAGCCTTGGGGTCGCAGAGCAACCTCGGGGTCCCAACCTTGGGGTCGCAAAGCAACTTAGAGGAATGAAAGAGGCTGAAGACCACTGGCTAGAGCACCACCAGGTAAAGGGGGAGGCATCTGGTGTACCCCTTCAGGTTCCAAGGTGTCCCAGTCCTGCTCAGGTTCTTAGCAGTTGTGCTGGAACAGCTTTCACTAGTGCCAGGCTCCATGGCAACTTTTTCTGCTCTCTCCAACAGGTGTTCCCTGGTATCCACTAATTCAGTATCCGCGGTTCCAGTAATCCGCAAATGCCATGGGATCCTGGGATGCCTATGAAAAAGCTACGGGGATATTAAACAAATCTTTTTTTTTTTACCTTGTTGCATCAGAACCACTGATGTCCCCCTGTCTTTAAAAAGGCATCCCCAGTATCCACGGTTTCAGGTACCAACGGTGGGGTCTGGAACCAAACACCCGCGGATACCGGGGCACGCCGTCAGTGACTCTCCAGGGCTTCAAACCTGGAGTTTCTCCTGCCACCCGCTGCCAGAGACTGAAGCTGGGACCTGCTGCACGCAGAGCAGATGCTCTGCTGCTGAGCAACGGCTTGCAGGCTGTGTTAAAAGTCCTAGGCCTGCTCCAGGTTGGCATCGTGTCCCCAACTCCCGATCCTTTCTGCTCGGAAATCGCTACCAGGACTGCAGGAACTCTCTCGGCCTGCTGGACTGGGGCAGTTTCTTTGAGCAGCCGGCCTCCCGTGTGGACGCCCCCTCCCTTTTGGAGTGACCTGGAGGTCTGGTTGCTTATTGCTTTCCTTATTTTTATGTAAACATCCTGCCTCTCTGTCATAATGCTGCTATTCTCGGCTGCAGAAGCCCATGTTCCTTCAAATCCGTGTGTATTTAACTCTTGCTACATTGAGCACTGTTCCAGTGCGCAGTTCCTGGTTTGGAAAAGGCACCCCATCCATCCCTGACCCTGAGAAATGAAATATAAGATGATTACTATGTGACACCCACCTAGTAATATGGGGCCAAACTGCATGTTACGAGTAAAACATAATGTGGCCTTGTGGTGGTTGGGTGGTTTTTTTAAGGACATGAAACAGGTGAAACCAGGGCAGGAATGGGGAACATGATTGAGGGTGCAATCCTAACCTGGAGTGAGGCCAACTAATTTTGGCCAGCACAAGGACCACTATAAAGAGCATTTGGACCACTCTCAGAGTCAGGGAGGATGGAGCACATCTGTGTGCTGGCCTCTCCAAACATGCTTTACAGTGTCCCTTGTACCAGTCAAACTTTGCTGGCCTAACTGGGCCAGCCTAACCCCAGGTTAGGATTGCACCCCGAGACATATAAAATTATGAATGAGATGGATACAATGAAGAAAGGGAAAATCTTTTTTTTCCCTCCGGCAGAACACCAGAACCAGGGGATATCCACTAAAATTGACTGGTAGAAGAATCGGACAAGAGGAAATACTTATTTACCCAGCATGCTATTAATCTGTGGAACTCCTTGCCACAAGATGTTGTGATAGCACCTGGCCTAGGTGCTTTAAAGGGGGATTGGACGGCTTTATGGAGGCAATGTCCATCACAGAGTAAAAGTCATGATGACTGTATGCAGCCTCCAGATTTTGCCTCTGAATGCCAGATGCAGGGGAGTGGCAAAAGGATAAGGTATCTTGTAGTGGAAGCTGCTGTGCCACTATGAAACACAGGAAGCTGGACTAGATGGGCCCATGGCCTGATCCAACAGGGCCCTTTTTATATTAAAATAGGGAAGGCCCCCCTTTTTCACCCTTTTTGGCTTGCATGCATCTGCGTGCCATTTAAGACAGACAAAAAATATTAACTACCCCTACTAACTGGGCAAGAGGCACTTTTCACATGGTGTTCCTGTTATATTTAGCAGGGGGAGAGTAATTGTCCCTCTTCACCCCCCAGCAGTGTCTTTTCTAGTGGCTGTTGCTGGTGGTGTTCTGCATATTTTTAGATTGTGAGCCCTTTGGGACAGGGAGCATTTAACTTTATTATTACTATTTGCCTGTAAACCGCTTTGTGAACTTTGTGTTGAAAAGCAGTATATAAATACCATTTGATTGATTGATTAAGCCACTTTCCACATTCCTTGTAACACTTAGTGCACCTCTCCCCACCCACCCCCACCCCCCGCGGTCTCCTGTGTTAGAGACACTGTGACCCACTGGGTGATTTTCCTCATCTGTGATGCAGATGTTCAGCCATACAAGTGTAGGAACATATTTTAGAGATGTAATAGTCTTGTAGCCTAATCCTGCACTGCTCAATTAGCCCCTCATTGCCCCAGTCAGATTGTTTGTCTTAACCTGTTGCCGTCTGATACCCCTTGTTACAATGAACAGGTAAATATATTTTCTTGCAGTGGCTGGCAGCCAAAAGGGCTTTAGCTTCTCTGTAGCAATCAGCTCCATAACTGACTTTCCCCTGCTTTGAATCAGCAGTTGGATAAAACGGGATATATATCCAATGGAGCTTGTTCCGTGAGCCCAGGAAACTCTTGACTTAGAGCGCAATCCTAACCTGAAGTTTGGCCAGCACAAGGGACACTGTAAAGTATGTTTGGACTACTCTCAGAGTCAGAGAGGCCAAGACACAGATGTGCCCCATCCTCCCCAACTCTGAGAGTGGTCCAAACGCGCTTTACGGTGGCCCTTACAGTGGCCTAACTGTGCTGGCCTAACTCCAGGTTAGGACTGTGCTCTTAATTTCTCAAACTGTAGCTCCCCTGTGTTGCATGGATAACTGTTTTTGAAACTAAGGGAATTTCAAGAGCAGTTTGTGAAATGGCATTGGTGACAGCTCTTCAGAGGAAATGCACCCGTGTGCATAAGGAGCTTGTGCTAGCCCAGATTGGGGTGTGTGTGTGCAGTGGTGTCATTCAAATGATTTAGGAACAGGAACTCACTTTTGATTGGCACTTGTCGGGAACCCGGAACCAGCCACGGAGCCCGTTAGGATCCGGAACGCCCGTTCTGGTCCGTTCCCCCGAATGACATCACTGTGTGTGTGCATGTGTGTCCGTTCCACTGGGCCAACACAAGCCCCTTACATGAGCCTGTATAACCTCTTTGGATCCAGGTCATTGATGATGCAAAAGTTAATTTGCCAAGCAATGAAAGGACAGACAAATCAACACTCCTTTCATGAACTGGAAACTCAAGAAATCAAATCCTAATAGATTTGAAATGTTTCCTTACACTGAACTCCTTTTAGCTAACAAACTTGCATGGTTATTATTGTATATATTTATTGCCTAGGAATCCTTTAATTTCCTTTTCATCTGACAATTATTGTATTCTATGCATTTTTTCCTCTTTTATTTAAGGCACAATCCTAACCTGGAGTTACGCCGGCACAGTTAGGCCAGCACAGTAAGGCCAGCGCAAGGGACACCGTCATGTATGTTTGGACCACTCTTGGAGTCAGAAAGGCCAGCACACAGATGTGCACCATGCTCCCTGACTCCAAGAGTGGTCCAAATGCGCTTTATGGTGGCCCTGGTGCCGGCCAAACTATGCCGGCCTAACTCCAAGTTGGGATTGCACTCTAAATTGCCTGCCTGATGATTATCCAGATATGGTTTAAATGAATTCTCCTTAATCCACATTTGCCTTTTGGAGTTCCTGTTCCCCACCCCACCCCTCTGTCTGTGCAAAATTTCAAGCTTGTATTTAAAAACGGCC
This sequence comes from Lerista edwardsae, assembly GCA_029204185.1. NCBI lineage: Eukaryota > Metazoa > Chordata > Lepidosauria > Squamata > Scincidae > Lerista > Lerista edwardsae. The sequence goes on from JAJKFI010000083.1 coordinate 2,340,422, forward strand.
CCGTTTGCCATCCACTCCCCACCCAGTCGCTCTTATCTCCATTCCAGGAAGAAGCCGAGCAGCTGTACAAGCAGTGCAAACGCTACGATCTCCTGAACAAATTCTACCAGGCCTCCGACCAGTGGCAGAAAGCCATAGAAGTAGCCGAGGCCCATGACCGGGTCCACCTGCGCACCACCTACTACAATTACGCCAAGCACTTGGAAGCCACAGCCGAGCACAACCTCGCCCTCAACTTGTAAGTGTGCGCTGGGAGTCCCGTCCCGGTGCAAGGCATGCCTGCAAAGGAATTGTGCTGTCTCAGCAGCATCCTCTTCCTATGGCTTCTTGTGGTCTCTGGGTCTTGGCACTTGGTGGCCATCATTTTCTGTCCACAAACAGTGCACTTCTCCGCATGTCCGCTTAGAGGTAAATTCCATCCAACTCCATGGGACATAAAGTGCATAGGACTGCAACCACGCTGTTGTAAGAGTAGTGGCGTACGGACTGGACTGTAAATCAGGACTTCCCCCCGTTGAATCTTGCCTCTGCCATGAACTCACCAGGAGGGACCGTAGGCAAGCCACTCCCTCTCTCCTTGGTCTTCCCCATCTTTAATATGGGCATAATGCTGGTTTACATTAAAAGGATTACCTCTGATCTAGATGGATTTTTAGACATCCAGCAGGACGTTCATGCTCCAGATTTAGAGTAAATTCTTGAGATTTCTCCAGACGTTTGTTCTCCAGATTTAGAGAGTAAACAAGCATGCCCAGAACCTGATAGATTCAGATTTTCAGTCCTCTGATCCTAGTGCTGTCCTTTCACCAAGTTGACCTCTTCTTTCTCACAGTCCAGAGGTTCCCAAAGTGTGCATCGTGGCACCCTCACAACATGGTCTTGGATCACGTGACATCTCGTGTGTCCTGATCGCTGTGGCAGGCCGTGTGGCCCGACGCAGAGGCCCTCGCCTCTGCGCCAGCAAAATAGCCCAGGGCACGCCGGCAGCTCAGGATGGAGCTTATGAGCCTTTGCCCTGCACATTTTGGGACTTGTCACTGCACCTGTGAGTGTGGAAACTGGGCCTTTTTGGTGACCAAAACTACGGACCTTGGGTCAGATTTTTGTGGCCCTCTGCCAGTGTGTTAAAAAAGACTGTGACCCATCCCTGTACATAGGCTAGAAGGAGAGGAAGATTTGGTGTGTTGTGGAACTGGAGCAGAGGAAATGATACATGGCGGAGGGTCGAGGCAAGGAAGGAGAGAGCATTTCCGACTGGTGGAGAAGCCTTCCTAATTTAAGCAGCCTCTCCACCTCCTTCCCACAATTCTCCCGTGCATTTGTCACTCCTTCCCTCAGCAGGACTTCTGCAGGCGGGCATGGGGCACGGGGACCGTCATTGGCAGCATGTACAAAACGCAAATATTTTGTCAACACGGTTGTGTGGCAGCCCAGTACACTATCTAAATACATGATGGGGTTCTTCGGTGGGGTGTCTCACGAAGATAGCGACACAGCTATAAAGTACCAGCACTGTTGTGACTTCTAGGAGCCGAGAAAAAGGCGCCTGAGGGGGGACATGATTGAGACGTACAAAATTATGCATGGGATGGACAGAGTAGATAGAGGGAAGTTCTTTTCCCTCTTTCACAACACCACAACTAGGGGACAGCCACTAAAATGGAGTGTTTGGAGAGTGAGAACAGATAATAGGAAATACTTTTTTACCCAGCAGGTAATTAATTTGTGGAACTCCTTGCCACAGGAGGTGGTGATGGCATCTGGCCTAGGTGCCTTTAAAAGGGGATTGGCCAGATTTCAGGAGGAAAAGTCCATTGTGGGCCATAGGCCATGATGAGTAGTGCAACCTTCATGCCTTGGAAGAAAGCTATCTCGGAATGCCAGATGTAGGGGAGTGGCAATGGGCTGCAGGCATCTTGTTGTCTCGTGTGCTCCCTGAGGCATCTGGTGGGCCACTGTGAGATACAGGAAGCTGGACTAGGTGGGCCCTTGGCCTGATCCAGCAGGGCTCTTCTTACGTTCTTCTGAGAAGGTAAATGAAACAGAGTTTTCCCATCGCCTCCCCTTTCTAACACCCTGTTTTCCTGCCCAGCTATGAGAAGTCAGGCACACATTGGTTTGAGGTTCCTCGCATGCTCTTGGGAGATCTACAGGCCTTGGAGTCTTACGTCAACAAGATGAAAGATAAGTAAGTGTTTCCCCCCCCCCGCGTCCCTGAACGTTTGGCAAGACTGGTGGGGCCTGAATGGGGCTGAGAAGGGGGGTACGTGCAACACACTTCAGTGGGGTCACGAGCAGTGCAGGGAGCTTGCTTCCCCTTCTTGCTAATCTTCTGGTAACTTTTAAAATGTGTATTCTGGGTGTTTATGGGGCATATATCATTCTTCCTTGCTGAATCTTGATGGCCTGCAGCCAGAGGCGATAACCACACTGTGAAGGCAAGATCTGGGAGTGAGGATTCTGTGAGTCACAGAACACATTTGTAAAAACCCAGTTGGAAAAGGGTGGTTAAGATGGTGAGCCTCCTTGAATGCTGTCTAAAAAAAACACAGAAAGGTGGTAAATGAATAATATTGTCTCTTTATCAAAAGATCGGACATTGGTCATCCGGCTAGCGGGAGATTTAGGGCAGAGAAAAGGAACTGCGCCACCCCGCACATAACCAGTCTGTGGGATTTGCCGCCACATGGTCTGCCGATGGCCACTGGCTTAGCTTACTTTCTTCTCCTGCCAGGGGACTTCCTAAGGAATCTGATTGGCCACAGTGGGAGACAGGATGTGGGGATGGTGGCTTTTCGGCCTATCCCAGCAGGCCCCTCCTTGCCGCCTTACGCTTGTTTTTATCCTTCCCTAGGAACTTGTGGAAGTGGTGGGCCCAGTACCTGGAGAGCCAGGCAGACATGGAAACAGCTTTAAAATATTACGAACTGGCTCAGGATTACTTTTCCCTGGTCCGTGTTTACTGTTTCCAGGGGAACATCCAGAAGGTAAGCGTTGCTTCCCGTCAGTTTCCCTCGCAAAGGCAGCCAGTTTTGCAGCCAGCCCCTGCGTCATGGGAGGGCTTCTCTCTCTCTCTCTCTCTCTCTCTCTCTCTCTCCTTTCAGGCAGCTGAAATAGCAAATGAAACTGGAAACTGGGCAGCTTCGTATTACCTGGCCTGCCAGTACGAGAACCAGGATGACATCAAGCAGGCGATGCACTTCTACACCAGGGCCCAGGCGTTCAAAAACGCAATTCACTTGTGCAAGGTACAGGCCGCAGGCATGCCGCGTTGTGTCACTGTCACACCGTAGAGACTTTCCAGAGGTTCTCGCTCCCAGCCCCCACCTCCTGCAACTCGCAAGTTGTTAGGAAACCAAAACAGCCCCCAAGGGAAGAGCAACAGCCCCGCAATTCTGGGGAGGGAGGATTCCTGCAGGCCATGGGAGGCGCCGACTCCAAATGTGGCACGTCCAAAAAGCCTGGGGTTTCAAAGGGTGGCTAAGGGGGCAATTCTAACCTGGAGTTGGGTCGGCACAGTTTGGCCCGCAAAGTCTGGCCAGCCCAAGGACCACCATAAAGTAACCCAAGTTTGGAGACAACGCAGACGTGCGCCATCCTCCCTGACTCCGAGAGTGGTCCAAACGCCACTCCCTTATATCTGGCATTCTGAGGTAAATTTCTGAGGTAAAATTCTGAGGTAAATA
>JAJKFI010000083.1:2347772-2372905 GCA_029204185.1 Lerista edwardsae
TAAAGTATGTTTGGACCACTCTCGGAGTCAGAGAGGCCAGCACACAGACATGCACCACCTCCTTGACTCCGAGAGTGGTCCAAACATATTTTAGGGTGTCCCTTGTGCCAGCCAAACTATACCAGCTTAACTGTTCTGGCCAGGTTAGGATTGCGCTCTAAAAGAGCACCAGATGGCAACTTGGGACACTGCGTGGGCCTTTCTCCTGTGCCTCAGCCTGCCTTGCCAACTGCCTTTGCTTGTGGCTCACAGCAGCCTTCTTCTTTGTCCCTTCACGCACAGGCAATGAGAGCTTTGCTGAAGTCGGGAGACACAGAGAAGATTGTGTTCTTTGCGGGAGTCTCCAGACAGAGGGAGATTTACATCATGGCCGCCAACTACCTCCAGTCCCTGGACTGGCGCAAAGACCCAGAGATCATGAAGAACATCATCAGCTTCTACACCAAAGGGCGAGCCCTGGACCTCTTAGCCGGCTTTTATGATGCCTGTGCTCAGGTGTGTGCACTCTCCTTACCGCTTTGTTTTCCCAGGGGGAGCCACAGAAGCTCAGTGTGTTTCTCTGGCCCCCGCAGGTGGAGGTGGATGAGTACCAGAACTACGAGAAGGCCCTGGGTGCCCTGACGGAGGCCTACAAGTGCCTGTCCAAGGCAAAGACGCGGAGTGCTGTTGAGCAGGAGAGCAAGCTGGCCCTCCTGCACAGCAAGATGGCGCTGGTGAAGAGGTTTATCCAGGCACGGAGGTGAGCACGAAGCAACGATGTCTGCCTTCCCGGCTCCAGGGATCAGGAGGCTCGCTTTGAACGATGTCATCGTACAGACGAATGGGAAGCTGGAGCATCCGCACAAGCCGGACCTCCCCCACCAGAGTCTGGGTTCTAGCCTGAGGTTCACCCCCAGCCAGGGCAACTGCTGCCCCCTGTGCACAGCGCTCTGCTCCTTGCGGCTGCAGTCCTGGGCACGTTGACGCCCACCAGCGGCCTGTCCTCCTGCATCGATGTGCCGAGGGCCAGCTGTGAAGACGGTCGAACTGTTTATCTAGAAGCAGGAGTCAGGATTAGGCCTCTTTGCTGCAGGGTGAGCTCTGCTGTCCTGACGGAGAAAAAAAGGGGTCACAGTTCTTCCCACAAGCTACAAGTGTCCGAGGGTGCACTCCAGCCGACGTTCCAGCACTGGCGTAAGCAGAGGCGTAACCAGTGGTGTCATCTACTCTCTTGCAGACAGAACGCTGGGCGGGACTTAGAGTGATCGACAGCCCGTCGACTCACTTCTACTTTCTTCGCGCTCCCCGCGCGGCTTTCCCTCGCCTCGGAGGGGGCGCCTGCTCGCCAGGGGGGATGGGTGGGGGGCGCGCCGGGTGCCTGGGCGAGCAGGCGCCCCCTCCGAGGCGAGGGAAAGCCGCACGGGGAGCGCGAAGAAAGCGGAAGTGAGTCGACGGGCTGTCGATCACTCTTAAGTCCCGCCCAGCGTTCCGTCTGCAAGAGAGTAGATGACACCACTGGGCGTAACTAGACAAAGCGCCTGGGGCAAGGAAGTATATGCGGCGCCCCTGGGAAAGGGAGGGGCCTCCATGCAACCAGGGAGAGGCAGCAGGGACCTCTGACTGTCTGGAGGACAGTCCAGATTCAGCGGTTTTGCTGCACCACAGTAGGGAAAGCTATCTGGGGCTGTTTTATTTACTTTTAAACGTTTTTAAAATGGGTCTGCAGGAAAAATTGCACCCCCCTGGTGTAGCGCCCTGGGGCAGGTGCCCCTCAGGTGCCACCCTTGTTATGCCTCTGGGCGTAAGGGCACTGCAGCTCCAGGGGGTTCCCTTTTCTTGAGGCCTCCGTGACTGCCCCCCCACCTGCAGGATGCAGCACATGCCCCACTGGCACAGCTAGTTGGTTAGGATTGTGCCCTGAATCCATTTCTCCTTACTAGGCTCTACTCCGACGATCCCAAAGAGGCTGCGCGGCAGTGCGAGCTGCTCCTGGGCGAATCAGACCTGGACAGCGCCGTCCGGCCTGGGGATGTCCTGGGCTTCTTGGTGGAGCATCACCTTCAGCAGCAGGAATTCCAGATGGTGAGTGGTTTGGGCTCCGTCGGTGTCCAGAACGCTAAAGGAAAGCGCCTTTGCCTTGTTTTGGAGGCAGCTTAACGCTCGCCCCCAAGGCCCCGTCCTGCTGAGATTGCACTTCCCCAGGTAGGGACGGGTGGGTGGATTTTGTAACTGAACGCTTCCAAACCGTGTCAAAAGAAACTCCCTGACTGTAGAAAAATAGCACTGCAGCGACATGGCTTGTAACTGATGAACTAGTTATCAATCAATCAATCAATCAAAAAGTATTTATATACCGCTTTTCAACATAAAGTTCACAAAGCGGTTTACAGGCAAATAATAAAGTTATCTACACAAGTGTGCCCTGGTATCCACGGATACCGGGACACCTGTTAAAAAGTTAGGGGAACATTAAAGAAATCTTTTTAACCTTGTTGCAGCAAAACCTCTGATGTTCCTCTATCATTAGAAGGGGGGTCCCTGGTCTTCACAGCGGGGTCCAGAACGGAACCCCAGCAGAGACCGGGCATGCCTGTACCAGCTAAGTGCAGGAGACATTCAAGCACGCCCTTCTCCCACCTGCATTTTCAAATGCTTTTTAAAAAACAGCAGTAGGAACGTCATGTCCAGATTGGCCCTGTGTGTTTGGATGCCAGAGGCACCAGTGCCAAGCGTTATTTGTACACTGATTCACGAAACAATGAAAGGGGGGGGGAGGCAGTGCTTCTCCGCAGTGTCCCTGTAGCTCTCCCAGGCACCTGGTCTGGTGGATGAGGCGGGGGCCGGGGAGAGAGGAGACGAGCAGAGGAAGCTGCTCTGTTGAGCCATCTGGAGACAGGGATGATTCAGTTGGCTGGAGGGGGGGAACGTAATGACAGGCCCTGGGCAGAAAGGAGCTGCTGTTCCGGGACTGCCAGGTGCTTTCCGGTCACGTGGCGCCGAAGGAGGAAGGGACCCTCCCGTGACCCAGCCGACCTTTTGTTTCTGTGGAAATCAGAGGAGCAGAATGACTGCGGGCCCAACCCTGTCCACCTTTCCAGTGCCAATGCGGCTGCAATGCAGGCCCAAGGCAAGGGCACACATCTCCCCTTACCTGGAGGAGGCCTCCGGGGCACACCTGCATCCGTGCTGGAAAGCAGGACAGGATTGGGCCCCGAACAACCAGTCTTTGGGCTCTTGATGGTCAGTTCAGATTCCTGATCCTGGCACTTTGACCGGGGATAGGAATCCTACAGGTCCGTGTTCTTCAGCCTCAGTTGTGGGCAGCAGCGTCACACAGCCGGAACGCTGGGCGGGAGGAACGGGGGGGCGGGGCGGGGGTGGGGAAGACGGCGAAATGGACCGGAACGCAACGGGCGGGCTGCCGCTCACCCGTTCCTCCCGCCCAGCGTTCCGGCTGCGTGACGCCGCTGGTTGTGGGTCACAGCAACGTACGGGAACAGACAAGGCTGAGGACCACTGGACTAGAGCCCCAGCAGCTAAAGGGGGAGGCATTTGACATACCCCTTCAGGGGGAGCGGGAGTGGGCGTCCCAGTCCTGCTTGGGTTCTTAGCCATTGTGCTGAAATGTCTTTCACGGGTTCCCAGCTTCGTGGTAACCTTTTTCTGCTCTCTGTAATAAGAATATTTGGTGATGGTGAACAGGGCTGGGAGGGCAGATAGAGGCGAGGGAAGGGGTAGGGCAGGATCAGCAGTCGCTCCCCAGTGCCATTCGTTATTTCTTGGGGTCATGGCATGAAAAGGGTTGAAGACCACGGCTACCTTTTTATTTGTCATTTCCGCGGCAGAGGAAGGGCTGCTACTGCTTCTCTGCCTTTCTGCTGCCATTGGGGAAACGACGCTGGACACCAGAAGAAATGGCCTCTTTGGGTCAGCTCCAATCCAGCTGGAGTGCTGTCCAAGTCTGGGACGTTTGGTCAGGGTCAGCCCCGTCCCAGTGCCGATTTCCAGGGTTGCTTTGCCAGTCTTCCCAACGGGGACTGTAGGGCAGCCCTAAGCTGTGACGCAACCATGTTTCCCCCCTCCCACCCACCCACCCACCCCAGGCCTATCGGTACCTGGAAGAGATGAGGAAGAAGATTCCCTGTGTGAACCTCAACTACTACGTGAGCCAGCAGACCATCGAAGCTGTGCACCGCGGCCTGGGCATTCCTCTGAACCGAAACGTCGCCTCGCAGAGGATACGTCACAATAGCATGGAGGACAAGGAGACGGAGGAGGATGTGGCGGACGAAGCGGAGATCTCCTGAGCAGCGCCCCTGCCGCCGAGACGGGCCTGTTCTGTTCTGCAAAGTGCAGCCCAGCTTCATTGGGGGCACAGGAGCCAAACCCTTGACCTGCCTTTTAATTTGGCACAGTTGGATGGCTGAGATTTTGTGCCTCTCAGAGAGATGGGTGGACGTAAGTAGATTCTGGTACTTAGAAGAAAAATGCCATGTTCAGATATATTTTAATACTTTTATTAAATTTTTTAGCAATACAAAACAGTCTTGAGCCGCGTGGTACATTCTGCGCTCTGAGGCGCCAGGGGGTTGGTCAAGGGTGGCATCAGCAAAGCCCAAGCATGCGTTTTCATTATCCAGAAACAGCTGGATGGACGTGGCGTGCACTTCTTTCTTCTGCCCTGCCTGGGGGCGCAATCCTAACCTAGAGTAAGGCTGGCACAGTTGTGCCGGCAAAGTTTGGCTGGCAGAAGGGCCACCGTCCAGCATGTTTGGACCATTCTTGGAGTCAGGGAGGGTGGCCTCTCTGACGCCAAGAGTGGTCAAAATATACCTTATGGAGTCACTTGTGCTGGCCTAGCTGCTGGTTAGGATTGTGCCCCGAGTCATGTCGTAGCAATACAACCGAGCTATTTGGCACAAGCAGATGCTGCACTTTTGCACACCAGCACAGGCAACGGCAGGTAAGTGAGGCCTCCGTTGCGCAGTCACCGTAGCTGGGAAACGCTGCCAAGTCACTGCTGCAGGCCTGACCCAGCCGCTCCAAACTCCTGCCGCCCAGACACTGGCCCACGCTTTGGGCTGAGCTGGTGTCACCCTGCAGCTGCCAGGTTTCCGTTGGCTAATGATTTGGTGCCGTTCCAACGACACCTCACTGAGCCCCCTGCCTCTGGCAAAATCGGGACTGTTTCCCTCTGCGACAGGGTCCGGCTCTCTTACGCTGCAGTGCATTTCCTCAGCCAAAATGCTGCAAGTGGGGGGGAAGAGTTCACGGAGGAAAAGCCCTGACAACCTGTGGCAGGATGCTTTTTGATACAGGCATCAAGACACTGAAGGCGATTCTAGCTCCACCAAGTCATGACCGTTAGAGAAGTATCTAACCGCAAGGGCTGCCAGCTTTACTGGTGAAATAAGCATCACACCAGTTTCACTTTTCAGGCAGTCGTCTCAGCGTACAGCCTCGTTTGTGACCAATTCAGAACTTATAGTTCCTCGGCTCCATTGCAACCCGCTGCCTGCCTTCCCTTTCCTGATGGGGGCAGGTCCTGAACCTGCAGCTGGCCAGAGGGCAAAGAAAGGGCACCTTGGCGGCCTGCCCTGTCGTTGCTAGAACGGAGCCGTTTCAAGCTTCTTTTTCAGGTTTTCCAGCAGGAGCAGATTCTGCAGGGCCAGACTTCTGCAGTCCCCATCTGGGTCCTTCTCTGCAACACCTGCAGAAAAGAGGAAGAGGAGGGTGGGGAAAAAAAGGGGCTCGAGGAAATCCCTGTAAAGCACAAGCCGAACTTTCAGCAGTGCTTCAGTAAAGGAACAATCAAAGGAAATTATCCTCTCCCACTCGTCAGCTTGTTTGGTTTTTAGACTGGGCTGTATTTAGTAACATGTCTTTGGACACGGCATTGTTCCAGTGTGACGAAGACCGGAGCTGTCTGCTGCTGGCGCTTCCAACGCATCCCGCACTATGGCCCTGCGGGAGAGCTCCGACGGCCCCACGTGCCAGCTCTCCCGGGCACCACCACCGTGGAGCGCGTGGCATTCTGGCGGAGCCAGGAAGAAGAGGTGGCAGCGGTGCCGTGAAAATCAGCCAGAGGAGAGGGGCACTGGGAACAGCCCCTGGACAGGAAGGTTTGCACTTACCTGTGAACTCAGGCAGGTTCAGTGTCCCACCCACTTGGGACTGAGGCATCGAAAGGTTCAACGCCTTTGGTGGTGAGGGCGTTAACCCCTAGGACAGAGGGCCAGGCCTCGATCCCTCTGAACGTATTTCAGAAGGCTAGGGAACCCTCTCTTCCTGGAGCCTGGTAAAATTATGGCAGTCTCTGGCCTCTTAGAAACCAGCTTGCCTTTTAAAGTCTGCCCTGGCCCCCTGGTTGCAAAACTGCTTCTATGTTTGCAGTGCCAAACCTATTTCCATTTGGGACAAATTGCCACTGAAAGGGGAAAAAAATCTGCTTCCCAGCTGTGCCCACAGGGAGAGAGGAAACATCTTCCCCAGGGTGGCTACGGAGAGCCACGTCTCGGCAAGTCCAGCCACAAGGCTGTCGCGTGGCGGGGATGAGAGCGGGGAAAGTCCCTTCCTCTGTCACACTGTGTCATGGGAACAGCCGAGTCGGTGGCCTCCATGGCAACCTCTTTCCCTTTTAAGGGCAGAGAGTTCTGGCTCCCAGAGCAGGGATCAGAGACCGGCTGCCTCGGTGTCACTTCCTCTGCAGCCCCCTGGGAAGCCTGCGTTCGGCACCAGGATGGTGAAGGAAACCAGCCAACCAACCGAGGGGCAGGACAGCAGCAAGAGGCAGGGAGTTGAGCTGACCCGGAGCACACCGGGCTACTTCCTTCTGCAGATTCCTAACAGCTCACCTTCTCAGCAGCAAGATTGTGAGCACAATCCTAACCAGGAGTTAAGCCGGCACAGTTAGGGCAGCACAAGGGACGCCGTAAAGTACGTTTGGACCACGCTCAGAGTCAGAGGCCAGCACACAGACGTGCCCCATCCTCCCCTGACTCCGAGAGTGGCCCAACTGTGCTTTGCCATTAGCTAGTTACGGCCTTTCCCCTTGGAATGGGTCACAACAGATACATCTGCAACAGATCCAGCTGACCCCCTCTCCTCGCGCTCCCATTTTGTGCAAAAAGGGCTCCTGCACATGCTCAAATGCTCCAGGACTGCGCCTGCTAAAAAAGGTGCACGCCAGGAATGTGGGCAATTATTAGGGCAGTGTTTGCTGGAGGTCTTCGTAGGACAGACAGACGCTTACACTGGAGGGCAGTTTCATGCCTTGCTGCCAAGTGGTGGGTGGGGGAGCACCAATTACCCTTCCACCGTTCACACACCTCGGGGCGTGGGGACGACCAAACGCACGTCAAGTCCATATCCAGACACCGTTTGCTGGTCTCATCCCTGCAAAACGCTCTTGGCAAGTGATACCCAGATGCAAACGGAACATGGCGCTTACACTCCCCTCCCTTTACACTGTTGTTGAGCACAAAATGACACAAGATGTTTCATAAGAACATAAGAAGAGCCCTGCTGGATCAGGCCAAAGGCCCATCTAGTCCAGCTTCCTGCATCTCACAGTGGCCCCACCAGGTGCCCCAGGGAGCACACATGACAACAAGATGCTTGCATCCTGTGGCCACTCCCTTGCACCCGGTACTCCGAATTAGCCTACTACTAATGTAAGGAGGTTGCCTATAGCCCACGATGGACTTTTCTTCCAGAAATCTGTCCAATCCCCTCTTAAAGGCATCGGCCAGATGTCATCACCACCTCCTGTGGCAAGGAGTTCCACAGATTAACTACCCACTGGGTAAAAAAGTACTTCCTTTTATCTGTTTTAACTCTCCCAACCCTCAGTTTTAGCGGATGGCCCCTGGTTCTGGTGTTTTGAGAGTTTTGATTTGGTGTTTCCAAACCAGCAGTCTCCTGTTCTACCTGGCAAGAGGATGAGCACCAAGACGTTTACGCACATTCACAGCTCTTGGCACGCACCACAGAAGCTCTGGCCTGACATTCACCACCCACCCCTCCTTCCTGCTCTGCTCCCACAGTCCGTTCTCACCTGCCAGCCAGGCCTGGGTTTCCAGAAGCTCCTCCGTCATGTCCTCCAGAAGGCGCCCAGCAGGGACACTGAGGAGCGTGGAAGAGACTGAGGACAGCAGGCCCTGGCGCACGTATCTAAGGGCAGAAAGAAAAGGAAAACACTAATGAAGTGGGTGCCCCCTTACTGCCTAATTCATAGTCCAGGGTCTTGGCAGTACTGTGGGCTCCAAGAGTGCAATCCTACCCTGGAGTTAGGCCAGCAAAGTTTGGCTGGCACAAGGGACACCGTAAAGCATGTTTGGGCCACGCTTAGAATGAGGCCGGCACACAGACGTGCACCATCCTCCCTGACTCTGGGAGTGGTCGAAACGCCACTCCCTTTTATCTGGCATTCTGAGGTAAAATTCTGAGGTAAATATGAGGTACATAAAGCAAGGTCTGGCCAGCACAAGGGACACCATCAGGTATGTTTGGACCACTCTCGTAGTCTGAGAGGCCAGCCCACAGACGTGCGTCATTCTCCCTGACTCCGGGAGTGGTCCAAACGCCATATCTGGCATTCTGAGGTAAATTTCTGAGGTAAATAGGAGGTAAATAAAGCAAAGTCTGGCCAGCACAAGGGACACTGAAAAGTGTGTTTGGACCACTCTTGGAGTCAGAGATGCCAGCACACAGACACGCGCCATCCTCCCTGACTCCCAGAGTGTCCAAACGTGCTTTACAGGGGCCCTGGGCCCCACCAAACATTGCTGGCCTAACTCCAGGGTAGGACTGCACCCTGAAAAGAGATTGTGAATAAAAGTGTCAATAATTTGTTAGGATCATGCCCTTGTACAAATCAATGGTAAGGCCACCTCTAGTTTTGGTTGCCAAATCTCAAAAAGGGATAAAGTGGAGCTGCAACAAGGGCAAAGCGAGCAACCGAAATGATGACTGGGCTGGGGCACCTCCCTTATGAGGAAGGACTACAGCGCTTGGGGACGTTCTGAAGGTGCCTGAAGGGAGGCATATAAAAGCATGCATCAAGTGAATGCCTTTCGAAGGGGAGTGGTGGATTTATGGAGGAAGGTTTGTTAGAACAGAAGGAGTTGCTGGATCGGTCCTTGTGCCTGCCTTGTCCAGCTTCCTGTGCCCCTCGGTTTGAGAAGCACTGCTCTGGGAGCATACGAGACAGGCTACCCGTACCCTGTTGCCATGCCCGGGCACTTGGCATTCTAAAGCAGTGGTTCCCAACCTTTAGGAGCCCATGGACCACCAAGGCAAAAACTGCAATAGTCACCATGGACCTTGGCTTAAGGACACAAACCACTGCTTGAGAACTCTAAAGCCAGGAGGTTGAAGACAGTCATCATGACTACCTGTGCCTGTGATGGACTTGCCCCGCCCCGCCCCCATAAATCTATTCAGTCCCCTTTTAAAGACATCTAGGCCAGGTGCCCAGTGGCAAGGAGTTCCACAAGATTAAACACACACTCCTCTGGGTAAATAAAAATTTCCTTCCTTTCCTGCCAGGCAGTTTTAGTGGATGACCCCTGGTTCTGGTGCTGTGCAAGAAAGAAGAGAACTTCCTTCTATCCACCCTAGCACAGGTTGCAAGTCACCAAGACCGAATGCAACCTCTGAGGTTTAGAGTTTCTGAATGCCAGATGCAAGGCTGAGACTCCAGGATACGGGTATCCTGTTATGTCTTGTGCACTCCCTGAGGCATCTGGTGGGCCACTGTGAGATACAGGAAGCTGGACCAGGTGGGCCCTTGGCCTGATCCAGCAGGGCTCTTCTTACGTTCGTAGGAGGGCAGACGGTGACGATGTTTAAAGCCAGCTGAAATGCTAGTTGGAACTCACGTGTCTGTGTGGAAGCGCAGGGCCCAAACAAACTCCAGAAGCGCCTTTCCCATTGTAGTTGCTACCTGAAAGAGGAATAAAAGGCAGGATCTCAGGAAGATGCACTCAAAGGTACAACTGGAAACATTTCCTGATGCCTGGGCCAGAGCTCCAAACTGTGGACACTCATGGTAAAAAAATGTAACAACAACAATTTGCTGCCCTTTGATGGGACCGCAAGTCTGTTGCGGGAAGGTGGGCGGACTCATCCTGGCCTGGCCATGAATGGGAACACAGGATGGTGCTCCCTTTTAGAGTTGGGGCTGAGAAGTTCTGGAAGCCCAATTCTGCTAGTGAAGCATATTCCACTCATTGGGTGATTTCAACAATATGCAACCATATGCACTGAAATGCACTGATTTCAACAATATGTATTTTCTGGCTGTGGATAGTTGTAAGTCCTGAATCTGAAGGTTCTCACTGCAAGTGGCCCAACTGGAAATGAAGTTCCAATTTTGGCAGCAAGTGTACTGATTGGGGGCGGGGGTGTTGTAGAGTGACAGCTGTACATGGAGAATAAAAGCCCTGCTGTTGGAACTGTGGGCTGTTGCTGCATCTGGTAGCTTATGTGAAATCCTGGGAGAATCTGGCTTTGGTAGGGAAGAAAGGGGATGAAATTCCGAGCCATGATGCTGGCCAAGAAAAACCTAGAAACACAGGGAGCTTCAGCATGAAGCTGCACAAGCCCTGCAAGGTCTCCCCCCAATTCGGTCTCCCAGATTCCTGCAGGGATGCTGCGTTCTAACCCACACCTGGCAAAGCAGGTATTGCCCATTTCCTGAAACAAGGACTTGCAGGGGCGTAGCTAATGAAAGAGGAGCCCAATGCAGAGGGCAAAATGTGGCCCTGGAAGTGGCATCACAACAGGAAGTGACATCACAGACAAATGTCCATTTTCTGCTTTTTTGGCCATAACTTTTAGTATAGTAAAGCTATTACACTCTGGTTTGTTTCATTGCATTCTGCATTAAATGACCTTTCCAGTGGTATCTAACATGATGGTATTATTCATACATACCAAGGTTTTTAACTAAACATTTTGGCCACTGGTGTCGAGCTCAGCTTGTTGCCCCCCCCCCGAAAGCTTGTTGCCCAGTGCAATTGCACCCCACGGCACTTCTTTAGTTACGCCCCTGCCTCTTTGAGCAGGTGGCGTAACCGAAGGAAGAGCATTAGCCAACCATAAACCCCCAAAAGCATAAGGAAAAGCACAAGGGCAGGATATACAGGCAGGCCCCAGTATCCGCTGGTGTTCCATTCCGGACCCCACTGTGGATACCTGAAACGGCGGATACTGGGGAATATCTTTTTAAAGATAGGGGAATATCAGTGTTTTTGTGACAACAAGCTTAAAAAAGATTTATTTAATGTTCCCCTATCTTTTTAATAAGGCGCCCCATCTGTGCATGGTGGATACCAAATCAGTGGATACTGGGGGCAGGCCTGTAAGTGCAATAAGTACATAAATAAAAAATCCTCACCACAGTGTTGACTGCAAAGTACATCAGAATTGCCAAGGTGTGCACCAGCCGGCCCAGGACAAGGTGATCGTCTCCCAAGAGGTCAAAGGTGGTCAGCGGCCTAGAAGGCAGAGAGAGAGGGAATATCCTGGTGAACTGGCTGGCTCTTCAGCCGAACGACAAAATTCAACGGTGGAAGGGAGCTAGACAGACAGCGGCGGCGCAGTGCTCTCCTGAAACAGCAAGGCTGAAAAACCTGGCCCAAGATGCCAGGGAGCCTTGCTAGGCAGGGTTATGGGCAAAATGTCACCCCCCCCACACACACACACACACGAAACCTGCATTCTAGAACAGTGCCCTTTGGCCTGTGTGTCGTAACCTCTTTGGGGTCATGAAGCCTCATCCGGGGAGACACGGCAACCTCTCAAGCCCTGTACAGGGAAGGGCTCGGATCCAATCCGATCGCGGTACTGCCTGATCAAAACTGAATTCTTGATCGAATCCTGCCTTTTCTTGCTGCCTTGCCCGGCTGCTCCTAAAGCCAGGCCAGCTCAGGTTGCTTCATAGGGTTGTGAAAACAAAAGAGAGAGGGGGAGACGGGGCACGTGGGAGCGTGGGGGGGGCAATCAGGGGAGGGTGGGTGGGTGCGGTGGTGGGTCCCCAGCCTCATACTTTGTTTAGTGGGGTCATGGCGCAAAAAAGGTTGATATGAAGACCATTGTTCTAGAGCAGAGGTCTCCAAACTGGAGACCACAGCAGCAGCGTCCCCAGTATGATCGGCTCTTACCAGTCCACCGGCAACACTTGCAGAGACCCCAACTACACCCCCCCCCCAGCCAGCCAGCCGCGAAGAGCCCTGGGATTGCAGTCAGGATCTTGGCAAGTAAGTGCCCCCAAGCAACCCAAGCAAAGAGCTCAGCTCCTGCAGTTTGCAAGCACGTATAAATATAGGGAGATAAACGTTGGATAGTCTTTTTCTCTTATTACAAACAAAAATTGCTTTCTAGATCTTCTTTATAAAAAAAAGTCTGGTGAAACGTAGGTGGATCCTGATAGGGTGTTGTTCTAAAAAGCGGGTCCTGGCGCTAAAAAGTTTGGGAATGCCTGTTCTAGAGAGCTTGATCAAGGGTTGCGAAGATCAGTCCTGGGTGGACAAGCAACCCAGAGAAGGCAGCTTGCCTTCCTCACCTCGGGCTGCCAACCCTCAGAAAGCCACAGCCTTAGCAGGAGCCGCTTGGACGTTGCCCCATTCTCTTGGGAGGGGAGGACATCTGGGTTTCTGGCCAGGCACAAGGTGTGCAGTGCAGGGTTAGCGGCTCCCAGAGGCAATCGCTAACCTCCCTTCTGGTTTAGTTTGGTACCGGAGAAACTCAGAAGGCACGCCAGTGGCCATCAAACTTTTCAGCGCTGGGACCCACGTTTCTAAAGGGACCCGGCCTAGCTTTAGGAGACTTTAAAAGAAGGTGATCTGGAAAGAAGTAATTTTTATTTCTTTACAAGTAATATGTATTTACAAAAAACTTGATCCATTTTTCGTACTGAGGCAGCCCTAACGA
This sequence comes from Lerista edwardsae, assembly GCA_029204185.1. Taxonomy (NCBI): domain Eukaryota; kingdom Metazoa; phylum Chordata; class Lepidosauria; order Squamata; family Scincidae; genus Lerista; species Lerista edwardsae. The sequence goes on from JAJKFI010000083.1 coordinate 2,360,688, forward strand.
GTAGGGCTTGAGGCAGCGTTGTCATGCAGCCGGAACGCTGGGCGGGAGGAACGGGTGAGCGGCAGCCCGCCCATTGTGTTCCGGTCCGATTCGCCGTCTTCCTCGCCCCCGCTCACCCGTTCCTCTCGCCCAGCGTTCCGGCTGCATGACAATGCTGGCTTAAGGGGCTTAGTGATGTGGCCCAGCCCACCTGCTCCCCCTGTCTGTCCCTGATGGACTTGGAAAATAAAACACCAGAAAGAAGATGCTCAAACATTTATCACATTTATTCAGGCTTGCAAACTGCAGGAGCTCAGCCATTTGCAGGGCAGTGGGCAGCTCTCTGATTTTGGAATAGCCTTGAGGCTTAAGGCAATTAATGATCTGATCTTTCTTTCCATCACCCGGCTTTCCCTGGAGCCTCTGCGGGGCCCTCCAGAAATCCAGTCACGACCCACCAATCCCAACCCCCAGTTTGAGAAGCTCTGACTTAGGCAACAGATCATGGGAAGCTGCCTCCTTATGCGTCGGGCAGCTTAGTGCAGTATGTGTCTGCGCGGCTGAGCCCATCACAGTGCGACTTGATGTGGCCCGCATCGGCAGCAGGAAGACAAGGGCGAAATGGATTTGGATTTCACCCATCTTCCACTGCCTCCCTTCGAGCGGCTGCAGAGTCAAGCAGCATCAATCCACCTCCCGCTTGTTGTAAGAGCTCCTAAAGGAACCCAATGTATCGCCACAGTGACCCAACAACACTCGCAGGCTTACCTGTCGAAGTTCTGAAGCAGAGGGAAGAAGAAGTGGCCAGCCACTGGACCAAATTTGTTGGGAGCCAAGACTGGCTCTGCTTGGGACGAGCCCTGTTCCACACAAGGAGAAGGAAACGGCAATCAGCCTGGAACAACTTCACCAAGACCCTCATTGACACGGGGTGGAGCTCTCAGGCGCACAGATGACGCACACAACCAGGGGAGCTTGAAATACTGGACTCCCCTTCTTGAACGTTTGTGAGCAGAACTGTGCGCAGAAAAAATGGCTTGGGAGCAGAACTGAGATAATCATACGCAGGCACGTTTTGAGCTTTTTGCAATTGGCAGCTTGCAAACATTCCTGGAACATGCACAAAAAGGCATGACCAGGTTTCAGACTGAGGGCGCAATCCTAACCTGGAGTTAGGCCAGCAAAGTACAGGCCACACAAGGGCAACTGTAAAGTGTGTTTGGACCACTAGTCAGGAAGGATGGCGCACATCTGCGTGCTGGCCTCTCTGAGTCCCAGAGTAGTCCAAACATACTTTACAGTGTCCCTTGTGCTGGCCAAACTTTGCTTTATTTACCTCATATTTACCTCAGAATTTTACCTCAGAATGCCAGATACAAGGGAGTGGCATTTGGACCACTCTCGGAGTCAGGGAGGATGGCGCACATCTGTGTCTGCGCTCTGACTCCAAGAGTGGTCCTAACATACTTGACGGTGTCCCTCGTGTCGGCCAAACGTTGCTTTATTTACCTCATATTTACCTCAGAATTTTACCTCAGAAATTTACCTCAGAATGCCAGATACAAGGGAGTGGCGTTTGGACCACTCTCGGAGTCAGGGAGGATGGCGAACGTCTTGTGTGCTGGCCTCTCTGACTCCCAGAGTGGTCCAAATATACTTTACAGTGTCCCTTGGAGTGTGCTGGATCACTCCAGGTTAGAATTGCACCCTGAGTCGCTTGTGTATCCTCAACGGTTAGGGTGTTCCTGTTTAATAATTAGGATCTCTTATCATTTAATATAATTTACGGTGGCGGCGGCAGCAGTGGCAGCAACAGGGTCCCCAAATTGGATCAGGGTCACTGGGAGAGCATGGGCGTTACCCTTCCTCCTCCCTACCATTTCCCTAATTAAAACCCAGCCATACAGATGGCTCTAAATGAATCACCACAACCCCAGAGCAGAAGAAAATTGCGGAAGATCTGCTGATTCCCGTCCCCCACCAAAAGAAACTGGTTTATTGGGCGTCTCTCACACCAAGGTTCTGCTTTTTGAGCATTCACATTTGATTCCACGTCTTTTTGGGAGTGGCCCCTCCTTTCCCCCGGCTTGCTCTGAAAGTCGCTGCTCCACCTTGCCTTGGTCCCCAACACTAGATAACCTGGGATTTCCTGGCCTCACCTTTGCAAACCTTCGAGTCTTGCTTTTGATCCTCTCATCCACAACTTTTCGCCAGTCCAGAGAGGAGCCGTTCCCAGGCAGAAGCTGGATGCCCGGGTGCTTGAGACTCGGGGGCTGCTGTTGTTTTGGTGTCAGGGGCTGAGAGAGCTCCTGAGCTGCCATCACCAGCACCTTGGGTGAAAAGAGAAGAAGGTCTTAGGGGCTACAGTCAGGAGATGCAAAGCAGTTGCCTTCCTGGGGAAGAGGTGGCAGGAGAACGAAGGGACTCTCCAGTCTGATAAGGCTCACATAGCCAGGCATTTGATCGTGATGACAATTAACTCTGCATACTGGCTAAGAGAGTGAGCTGCAGTCAGGACTCCTCTGTCTCAAATCTCACCGTTGCCATGAACTCATGAGTTGGCTCTTAGGCAAGCCTCTCCCCCTCAAAGCGCAATTCAAACCTGGAGTTAGGCTGGCACAGTTAGGCCAGTCAAGTTTGGCCGGCACAAGGGCCACCATAAAGCGTGTTTGAACCACTCTCAGGGTCAAGGCGGATGGCACACATCTGTGTGCTGGCCTCTCTGACTCCGAGAGTGGTCCAAACATACTTTACGGTGGCCCTTGTGCCAGCCAAACTTTGCTTTACTTACTCCATATTTACCTCAGAATTTTACCTCAGAATTTTACCTCAGAATGCCAGATACGAGGGAGTGGCGTTTGGACCACTCTCGGAGTCAGGGAGGATGGTGCACGTCTGTGTCTGGCCTCTCTGACTCCGAGAGTGGTCCAAACATACTTTATGGTGGCCCTTGTGCCGGCCAAACTTTGCTGGCCTTACTCCAGGTGAGGATTGCGGTCCCCGTTTCCTCCATCTGCATCACAGGAATAACACCACCCTCTCATCTTGCAAAGATGCTCTCAGAATGACAGCGAGACAATGCACACGTCGGGCTTTGCACACTCAAGAAGTGCTACATAAATGCTGGCTATTATTATTTTGTTGTGCAAACAGATGGGTGTGGTTTTTACCAACTGATACACCACCTGATACTATACACACTAAAAGCAACTACCAAAGGGATAGGTATGTTTGCCTGGGAAAAACAGAGAGCCTTGTGCTACCTTTAAAAAATGCACTGTAGTTGTAAGCCTTTCTGGACTACAGTCCACATCATCACCAATAACAAGAAGACTTAGTATTTGCACCCCACTTTAAGCATGCAAAGCACTATGCCGGGGTCTCCAAATCCCGGCCTGGGGGTCAAATTGGCTCTCTGGAAGATTTTTATCCACAGCAGGTGGTTCGGCTGGTCCACAGCAACCTGCTGAAAGGGGATAAATACACTGCCACCTCGGTATCTGCTGGGATTCTGTTCCAGAGCGCTGGGGTCAACATTTAAATGCCGTTATACATGATGCACTGGGAGAAATCTCAACAACCTCAGATATGCAGATGATACTACTCTAATGGCAGAAAGTGAGGAAGCCCTAAAGAACCTTCTGATGAGGGTGAAATTGGAAAGTGCAAAACCTGGCTTGAAGCTCAACATTAAAAAAAACTAAGATCATGGCCACCACTCCGAGGCAAATAGAAGGGGAAGAAATGGAAGCAGTGATAGACTTTATTTTCCTGGGCTCCAAGATCACTGCAGATGGTGACTGCAGCCATGAAATTAAAAGAAGTTTGCTGGAAGGAAAGCTATGGCGAACCTAGACAACTTCATAAAAAGCCGAGACATCACCCTGCCAACAAAGGTTCGCATAGTCAAAGCTATGGTTTTCCCAGTAGCAATGTATGGATGTGAGAGCTGGACCGTAAGGAAGGCAGAGCGCCGAAGAACAGATGCTTTTGAATTATGGTATTGGAGAAGACTCTTGAGAGTCTCCTGGACTGCAAGGAGATCCAATTGGTCAATTCTACAGGAAGTCCAGCCTGATTGCTCCCTAGAAGGACAAATCCTGAAGCTGAAGCTCAAATACTTTGGCCACCTCATGAGAAGAGAGGACTCTTTAGAAAAGACCCTCATGCTGGGAAAGATGGAAGGCAAAAGAGGAGATGGTTAGACAGTGTCACCAAGGTGATGAACATGAAATTGGGCGAACTCCGGAAGCTGGTGGAGGACAGGGAGGCCTGGCGTGCTGTGGTCCAGGGGGTCGCGAAGAGTCGGACACAACTTAGCCGCTGAACAACAATATATGATGCAGCCCTCCTACTGAAAAGGATGGAGACCCACGCACTAGACAGGCAAGTCCCGAGTATCCACAAAGGTTCTGTGGAAACTTCCTCAAGGCATGCTGATGTGGCAAAAGGAAGGACAGCCACAGACAGGAGCCGCTTACGTCCAGAATGTCCATGCGCTGACGGAGACTATAGTTCAGAGAGTAGAACTCGGTGGTTAGGTACTTGGCAACCTAAAAAACAGGAAGCAAAAGGAGTCCAGAGGCTTTCTGTGGCTCAGGATCCTCTCCAAGATCCACTTCCCTACAGCAGGAAAGAGAACAGCTCAGGTGCCTCTCCCCCCGCCCCCCCCCCCGGCAACAAACCCACCACATAAACCCACCATAACCCAGAGGTTATAAAAGTGAAGTTTTCGATCAAAACCAGGATGTGGTATTCGTTTTGTTTTACTGTTCAGGAGGCTTGGGGAGCCCTGCAGAGGCATCTGTGGGGCTCCCTACACCCCACAAGGAGGCTGGCACTGGAGAGGCAAGCAGGAAACAAAAACCCTTCGGTCCTGCAGCAGTGTGATCCTAGAGATCGCATTGCTGCCGTGGCCCCTCCCCCTGCACACACTTACAGCGCTCCCAACTCCCTTGTAGTGAAGCACTGCGTTAGCGTTATATAATACTCCATTTTCAGCTTGGCCTGACAACCTTCCTGACAAAAATAGGAGTAAGGACGAACGTTGTTTGCTGGACGCAAAGCTCTGGGTTCCATCGGCCACCACTAGGAGATGCTGCAACTACCATAACCGCCTTTATGGTTACTGGTGGAAGAACACAGAGCGCCATCCTAAACTGGAGTTAGGCCGGCATGAGCTAAGCCAGCAAAGTTTGGCCAGCACAAGGGCCACTGTAAAGCGTGTTTGGACCACTCTTAGAGTCAGGGAGGACGGCGCACGTCTGTGTGCTGGCCTCTCTGACTCAGAGAGTGGTCCTAACATACTTTACGGTGTCCCTTGTGCTGGCCAGACTTTGCTTTATTTACTTCATATTTACCTCAGAATTTTACCTCAGAATGCCAGATACAAGGGAGTGGCGTTTGGACCACTCTCGGAGTCAGAGAGGATGGCTCACGTCTGTGTGCTGGCCACTCTGAATGTGGTCCAAACATACTTGACGGTGTCCCTTGTGCTGGCCAGACCTTGCTTTATTTACCTTATATTTACCTCAGAATTTTACCTCAGAATGCCAGATACAAGGGAGTGGCGTTTGGACCACTCTCGGAGTCAGGGAGGATGGTGCACGTCCGGATGCTGGCCTCTCTGACTCAGAGGGTGGTCCAAACATATTTTATGGTGGCCCTTGTGCCGGCCAAATTTTGCTGGCTTAGCTTATGCCGGCCTAACTCAGTTTAGGATTGTGCCCACAGTCTTTCTGCAATTGCCCCACTGCACTTCCTGCTGGAACCAACTTTTGCAGCAGCTTCAACAGAGGCTCATTCATGGGGAACCAGAACAGAGGGAAGCCTTTGATCCAAGCACCCCCCCCCAAGTTCCCTAAGTGAGCTCCAGCCCACTGCACAGCTGGCAAGCAAAGCTGCAGTCCCTTAACCCCCAAAGGGGTGCCCATAACAGGATGGAGACTCACCTGGATGGGGTCAGTGACTGTGATGGCCACCAACGCACTTTGTCGGAGCCCCACAAAACCCTCTATGTAGCTTTTCTCTTCCAGGTGCAGCAGGACCTTGGCCACTTCCACACTCACCTGGGCAAAAGACCACAAGCAGAGATCACCTGTCGTTAGTCACAGAGTGCTAGGGAAGGAGAAAGGGTGCTCACAGTGTCCAGGGGAAATGCAAACAGGGGAGGAATGCTCATCAGAATCACTGGAGGGGGGCGTTCCACTTCTCTCGGTCCTGGATGGTTAGGGGGTGAATTTACAGTCCTGTCCTGTCCTGTCCCCCAGCTCTGGCAATGCTGCTGATTTTCAGCTCATACTCAGAACTCAGGAGAACTTGGAGAAGTGTTTAAAGGTAAAGGTTTCCCCACGACCGAATGGTCTAGTCGTGACCGACTCTAGGGGGCTGTGCTCATCTCCGTTTCAAAGCCTGTAGAGCCGGCGTTTGTCCTAGGACAAGCTTCCGTGGTCATGTGGCCGGCATGACTCTACGCCATAGCGCACGGAACGCCGTTCCCTTCCCACCGAAGTGGTCCCTATTGATCTACTTGCATTTAGGTGCTTTCGAACTGCTGGGTTGGCAGGAACTGGGACAAGCGATGGGAGCTCACTCCGTCGCGCCATCTTGAACTCCCAACCTTCCGGTCAGAAAGCCCAGCAGCAGTTGTTTAACCCGCTGCGCCACCACGTCCCTGGAGAAGTGTTTAAGACCCCACATATTTTTGGTTCACCCCACTAACAGGTACTACCAGACTGTCAGGTGAGGATTATGTGTTGTATGGCTTCCTGATGGAATCCTATCTTGTACCGTGAATCCTCAACTGAACAGATTACTTGAACAGAAAGGGGTGTCCAAAAGTCCATTAAATCCAAGTACATGATTTATGATAATGTGCAAAATCTATATGGCATACTTTTAGTGAACCATGTCTGTGATCTAAAGTCTATTAAATTGAAGCCCATTAAATTAGATCACTGTAATTATGCAGTGGAATTTAAAGCTTTATTATAATAAATAAATATGTATAAAGCTTTATACATCCTTTAGCACAGTGCTTCTCAAAAAGCTTAGACCAGGACCCACTTTTTAGAATGGCACTCATGTTGGGGCACACTGGAAGTGATGTCATGGCCAGAAGTGACATCATCAAGCAGGAAGTGCCGTCAGCGGGACGTAATCAAATGACACCCCTAGAATGCAAACTGGCTATTCTGGGACTGAAGCAATTGCACGACCATGAAACATCCCTGACAAAAAGCAAGATGAGGACAAAATATGATGTAAAAGCACTGAACTAAAAACAATTAAAAAAAACACCCTCACTTGAAAATTCAAACTGTTGACACTCACAACAGGAATATAGCAAGAGTCAGGTCTGCAGCTTCCAAGATGGCATCTCCCAGCTTTCCATGACCCACCTGACATCAGGACGTAACCCACCAAATGGGTCCCGACCCACTGTTTGAATAACATAGCTTTAGAAGAGTAGCTACCTCTTGCGAGGCTGCTGTGTTTCTTCGGATTAGCGTCTCCAGGATACCCATTGTGGCTTCGAACTTCTCAGCATCTTCTGGGCCAGTCAAGACTGAATGAAGAAGCAAAAGAAGGAGTGGGGGAAAATATTGTGGGTCAGCCCAAGTGGCCAGACGTTCCATCGGCAATAACTATGGTTACTCTAATCAGAACCACAGCACATTAAAAAAAATTTGTCACAGACACTCCATAAGCTGCTACCCTGAACCTCTTACTTTCAATACAGTCTCTGATGTAGGCAGGAGCCTTGCACTTCTTCAGTTCTTTATCTTCTGACATGTCGTACGGAACGAGATCATCGTCGCTACAAAAATAAAAGAAACCGACCAATGAACATTCCCTGCTGGGGGCTGCCAGTTCTTCCTCCATCTCTGATGTAGTTTGGACACTCAAGTCAAAGACCCTGTAATGTTTCCACTTCATTGCTGAGAGATTTAAAAATCTCCATTCCCTACCTGTCGAGATCAGAGTCAACCCCTTGATCTGGCTCTTCAGAGGCCCCTGGGCATGTCTTGGCAGCGCCGGGTTTCAGAACAGAGGTGGAGGTTGTGGCTGGTGGACTGCTCCTGCCAAAAAGAATCCACACCTTAGCAAAAACAAAAACAAGGAAACTGCACATTCTCCTGAGCATGCATTAGTTTGGAGCAGGCCATTTTACAGCTAGCTCAAGTGCTTGTGATCCAGTTAGAATCCTCAAAAGCAGAGATTTCAGAGGGGAAATGCTAACACACCATAAGCAGGCCAGCCCAAGGTCTCCCAGCACCTGAGTTACTGGGACAAATGCTGCCCCCCCCCCCAAAAAAACCTGGTGATGTCCCAGCCCCAACTCCCTCCCGCTTCCTGGACTGGAAAAAGGCAGGCGAGAAAAAGAAACGACAGTAGCGACACTCTAGCCCACCCAAGAAGCTTAGATTGACTGGAGACGGCCTGCCCGTTGATTTAATAGGAGCCGAGTGAAGCCACCTGGGGTAGACAAAAATGGCTGACTCAGATCTTCGCCGTGAGGGAGGATTGCCGTGAATTAGTATACTCCATGCTTATTAAATAGTACTACAATTTCCAGGCAGCTCCCTTGCAAAAAGATTCCCCTGCTTGTACTGTTTCGGACTGAATAAAAATAAAAACTTACGAAAATAAAAACATGTGATGTGATGTTTCGTGTGGAAACTAACCTTATTACCCGTATGCAGAACACGCAGGCATGATTAAAAAGGTTGAGATTAACTTTTATTTATTTATTTATTTATTAATAGATTTTTACCCCGCCTTTTGTGCCCGAAGGCACCCAAGGCGGCAACATTTAAACACGTGAGGGAGATTTTTATTTGAGGCAACGCTCCCTCACGGCAATGATCTGAGTCAGCCATTTTTGTCTACCCCAGGTGGCTTCAAGATGGTGACGTCATGCCATCTCTAGTGAATTCTATCTCTATGAGCCCACCACACTTCTTTTCTCCATATTTCCTCTTCCCCTTCAGGCTCCTCCTCTTTTTCCAGTCCAGGGAGGAGGAGGAGGAGCTTTGTCAGACAGAGAGGTGGGTGTCATCCACCAATCTGTTGCCCAAGGTGACAGCTTCAGTTGGCCTCGGGGATGGGCTGGCCCTGCAAAAAGGTTGTGTCAGGGAATTCATTTGTGCCTACACGGTGCAGATTCCCAACAATTCCCCACAAACCACCCCACACTCAAAGACAAAAGATAATGTACATTTTCTGGGTTGAGATTCTTAATGGGGAAAGGTGACACACTAAGTGCAAGCTGAAAAAGGCCAAGTCCCAGAGATTGAGGTTACCACTTACCCTGCGCTTAGTGGATTGTCGACAATGGCCTGTTCGGGTCTCTGAACCAGCAAGGATTTTAATTCTCTGATCTCATCATCTTCTTCGTACTAATACATTAAACAAACACAAAAAAGGGCACTAAGGAAACTAGCACCGGGATGGGTTGGCTCTAGGACAGTGGCTTTTGCACCAGGGCCCACTTTTTAGAATGACCATCTTTCCAGGACCCACCAGAAGTGATGTCACGGTCAGACGTGCCTGCATTGTGACGCCAGAGCCTGCTGCTTTCCTAAGAATGCAGCAATAGGTTGCGTTATTTCTCAGCCATGTTCCAATAGCAAAGTGAATCAGGAAGGAAAAAAGCCTATTTACAGCCTTGACACACAGACAAAACCACCACAGAACTCTCCCTCTTTCCAGCATCCCATCTTCCCAGATTTTCAAGGATGGCTGCTTTAGGTGCTTCGTGACACACTTGAAATTGGCTCATGACCCACAGTTTGGGAACCACTGCTCTAGGAGAAAGGGAAGGGGAGTCATCATTTCAGTGCTCCTATTTTTGATTGTCTTTTTTGGGCTGAGACCTCCCAAAGCAGTTTTGTGTACGGTTCAAAATGCAAGACCGAGTACAGCCACCTGTTTTTCCACCTTCTACTGGGTTGCAGGTGTAACAGCGCCCCCTGCCTGCCAACTCTTCCTCCTAACACCGCAGCGAGGCATTGAAAGACATGAGTCTTGCAACTCAAAGTCGAAGAAAGTTAACAGTTTCAAGACAACAGTTACAGCATATCTGAGAGTTGGCCGTCCAGCCTCTGCTTGAAAAGCTACAATGAAGGAGATCTCATAGCTGTACGAGGCAGACAGATCCTGGGCCAGACAGCTCTTGCAGCCAGGAAATTATTGCTTGTTTCTAGCCGAAACCCCTGAGGTTTCAACTGCTGGTTCTAGTCCTGCCCTAAGGACCAACAGGCAGCGATTTCTCACCTTCCTCACTGTGTCAGCCCTTAAGAAACTGGAAGACGTCTCTCATATCTCCCCTAAGTCCAATGGGGTCACTAGGATGCAGGAGATCAGTGCAACACCCCCCCCCCCAAGATGGTCCTCCTTCCGTACCAGACCATAGAGAATACATTACAATATCACATAAAGGTAAAGGTTTCCCCACGACCGAATGGTCTAGTCGTGACCGACTGCAGGGGGCGGTGCTCATCTCCGTTTCTAAGCCTGCAGAGCCGGCGTTTTGTCCGAGGACAAGCTTCCATGGTCATGTGGCCGGCATGACCATACGCCGAGGTGCACGAAACACCGTTCCCTTCCCACCGAAGTGGTCCCTATTTATTTACTTGCATTTTTAGGTGCTTTCCAACTGCTAGGTTGGCAGGAGATATAATACGCACAACCATATTGTGTAACAATAAAGATCAGCCAATAAATCAGTAAACAACCAAAAAGCAGCAATCAACTTGATGAATTCTAGTACATTCTGATACACGGAAATGACAGCTGAACCATACTAACACCTGATTGGTTGCCTGCTGTGACATAACACCAACTCATTGGCTCTCAGAACAATCAGTTTCATTGGGCAATTTTGAGTTAAGGAAATCCACTTTTTGTTACAGAAGGCAGTTGTATATTCTTTTTCTGATTTTCTGGGCTGTAACGTTTGGTAGAATACAGATATTTCAATGCAGCTTATTTCCTTGAATTATGCTATAAATTCCACATTGAATCATATATGACACTGATGGCAAACTATGACAGGGTTTGAGAACCACCGTTGTAAGGATCTGTAAAGCTGGGTAGGTATTATTAGAGTGTATGTATCACCTGAAAGGTGCATAAGTATTATTATCCCCATATTGCAGATGGGGAAGACTGAGGCTGAGAGGGAGTCACATGCCCAAGGTCCCACCCAGTGAATTCACGGCAGAGGCAAAAGTTAAGCCAAGAAAATCCTGATTTGCTGCAACAGGTCTACACATCAAGGTTTGCTGACAAAAACAACCCAGTACAAAGACTAAGAGCGCAATCCTAACCTGGATTTAGGCCGGTGCAGTTAGGTCAGCGAAGTTTGGCTGCCACAAGGGCCACTGTAAAGAGCATTTGGACCATTCATGGAGTCAGAGAGGATGGTGCATGTCTGTGTGCTGGCCCTTCTGACTCTGAGTGGTTTGAACACGCTTTACGGTGGACCTTGTGCCGGCCAGACTTTGCTGGCCTAACTGTGCCGGCCTAATTCCAGGTTAGGATTGAGCCCTAATGCTGCCATCACATTCACACTTATCAGGAAGCAAGTCCCAGTGAAGTCGACGGAGCGTACTTCTCAGTCCCCGTGCGCAGGACTGCAGTGTCAGTTTTACGATCGGCTCACCTGAAACTTCAAGGCGGGTCCTTCCGGCATGATCCGGCCAGTGACGCTCTCCGCCACGACCATCCCCAGGTGTCGCACGCGGGGCAGGGTGCTGTCCAGGTGGCACTTCATCCCCTCCATCATGTTCGCGAGCAGTTCTATTTTTATTTTTTTTGAATAATAGTTTTAATATTTATTCTTACAGTTATGGGAAATAGGTAAATAGGTTACATAAGGTTATGGGTAAACAAAGGGATACACACAAAAGGTAAAAATGGAGGATTACAGCATGTCTAAAAGCAATATATAAGTAATTGTATAAATCAAAGTTATATAATTCTAAGTTCTAAACATCTATATTTTAATTATGTATCAATTAGATGTCCCTCACTGATGTAAAATTCTCTCTTCTCTACCAACATTAAATGCTTGTTAAATCGCTTTACCTTTCTCGCGTTTATAATTACACCAAACACTAACATTAATTAGGAAAAAAAAAAGCCATCTAAAGCAAACAAAAAGGATTAGGAACAAACCGCTAAAGCCTGTAATATATTTAATGCATTACTAATAATTTCTATATCTAAATAAT
>JAJKFI010000083.1:2373305-2414408 GCA_029204185.1 Lerista edwardsae
CTGTAATATATTTAATGCATTACTAATAATTTCTATATCTAAATAATAAATATGTTTAATCTATTGTTACATTCACCTAGCTCTACAGGTTAATAAAAAAAATATATTTATATGGCATCAGGACTTTCTTAATCATATTTACTCACACTTATCCTTAAACATTCCAATATAAACTTATCTAAATGTAATTTCTCTTATCCCGATTATACCCATACATCTTCTAGTTTTTCATGTTTGCGAGCAGTTCTAGAAGGGCAAGAAGAAAGCAGCCAAGCAAATTCAGTGCAAGCACAGCAGCTTCCCCGGAAATGCCCAGAAGCAGATGAGTGGCCTTAGTGCGTGGCACATTCCAAACCTCCAGCAAGGGAGAGCCCACAACTACAAGCGGCAGACTGTTCCGGGGCTAGACAGCCCTTGGAGCTGGGAAATTCTTCCTAATGTCTAGTAAGGGGTCTCTGAACCCCGACCCGGGGGCCAACTGCAGCCCTCAGAAAGCATCTATCTGGCCTGCAGCAAGCCTCTGGTCAAGCCTCTGGCCCTCCTGATCTTGACAGCATGGGCTGCACCCTCCGAGCTGTGCTCCGGTTGTGTACGGAGTGTGTTCTGATGGGCGGGAACCCCCCTGACCCTCGGAATGCCCCCAGAAATGCTCACTTGCTGGTTTCCCCAAAAATCCAGACATGACGTTTTTAGGTCCTCTGAAGGAAAAGGCCTAAAAGAAGCCCGGTGGCTTTTTGGGGGTCAGGGTGTTCCCTGTGACCTTCTGGTTCTGAGATGTTTACTCCAGCACATTTAAGCGAGCTGCTTGTGGGGTGGGGGAATGGGAGTGCATTATGGGAGTGTGTGCTACATTTCTGTGGTGCGTGTTGGTGCTTGGAGGAATCCTGGAACTTTGAGCCCATTCATTCATTCATTCATTCATTCATTCACTCATTCACTCACTCACTCATCTAAGTTCTTTCTCTACTGTATTTATTAACATTTTCAGCCCTTGACATTGTGCCAGATATTTGATGCAGCCCCCTGGCTAAAAGGTCTGGCCTGGCTGAAGTGGACTGCCCTGTAGTTTTCACCCACTGCTTCTTGTCCTGTCCTCAGAGGGCAAATCCTCCCCTTCTTCCATCCTTCAGGCTTTGCTAGGAGGGCTCTCTACCTTCATTCACCCTCCCTTACCTTCCCGGCTGCTCAGCAATTCTGCTTCATCCAAATGAGAGAGGCAGATCAGGATGGCCTTGCTGATGTACAACTGTTGCTCCACGGGGGAGTGCTTCACAGCGCTGCCACGGCCCCAAGTCTCCAGCAGCTCTTTCAGAACCTGCATCAGAAATGTCCATACATCATCCGTCTCGCAAACCTTCAAAGCCTCTCTTTCACCCCATTAACAGGATCACTTATTCTAGGATAACGTCATCTCATCTCACTTTTAACAGTTAAGAACATGAGCCCCGCTGGATCAGGCCAAAGGCCCATCTAGTCCAGCTTCCTGTTTTTCACAGTGGCCCACCAGATGCCTCAGAGAGCACAAGGGACAACTAGATGCCTGCATCCTGTTGCCACTCCCTTGCACCTGGCATTCTGAGGTATATTTTTAAGGTAAAATTCTGAGGTAAATATGAGGTAAATAACAGAAAATTTGCTATCTTGTCTGTGGGGAAGGAGCTATAATAACTTGCAACCCAATCTGGGCCTTAAGAACCCTGCTGGATCAAGCCAAAGGCCCATCTAGTCCTGCTTCCTGTATCTCACAGTGGCCCACCAAATGCCTCAGGAAGCGCACAAGACAACAGGCTGCCTGCATCCTGCTGCCACTCCCTTGCACCTGGCATTCTGAAGTAGCCTACTATTAATATAAGGAGGTTGCACCATCCATTAAGGCAGATAGCCCACAATGGACTTTTCCTCCAGAAGTCTGTCCAATCCCCTTTTAAAGGCACCTAGGCCAGACACCATCACCATCTTCTGTGGCAAGAAGTTCCACAGGGTAATTACCTGCTGGGTAAAAAAATATTTCCTTTTATCCGTTCTAAAACGGATTGATTGGTTCAATGCACCTAAGGGTTTCCAGTTGTGTTTGGAGCCCTTGTGAGTCTGCAACCCACGACTTTCATTATCGGCAAGGGTAATGATGCCCCACGGATACAGACACTTAAACGTACAATTCTCTGGCCAGTGCTGGTCTCTATAGAAGCAAGTTTTATCAGCTCCCCCTGGCCTTCTCCCTCTCAGGGCATGCAAAACTTAGCAGTACCTGAGCAGGGAAGGGAAGGGAAGGGTTGCAACGACAGTCCGCTCAAGACAATGCTGGACTCTAAAGGAGCTACAGGCCTCTAAGCTCTCTGTGGCCTGGGCACATAAGAACATAAGAACATAAGAAGAGCCTTGCTGGATCAGGCCAAAGGCCCATCTAGTCCAGCTTCCTGTATCTTACAGTGGCCCACCAGATGCCTCAGGGAGCACATGAGACAACAAGATGCCTGCGTCCTATTGCCACTCCCTTGTATCTGGCATTCTGAGGTAAAATTCTGAGGTAAATATGAGTTAATTAAAACAGAATAAGAATATAAGGAAAGCCTTGCTGGATCAGGCCAAAGGCCCATCTAGTCCAGCTTCCTGTATCTCACAGCGGCCCACCAGGTGCCCCAGGGAGGCATGAGACAACAAGATGCTTGGATCCTGTTGCCACTCCCTTGCACCAGTACTCTGAAGTAGCCCACTACTAATGCAAGGGGGTTGCACAATCCATCATTGCCTATAGCCCACGATGGACTTTTCTTCCAGAAATCCGTCCAATCCCCTCTTAAAGGCATCTATACTGGATGCCATCACCACCTCCTGTGGCAAAGATTAACTACCAATTAGGCTCAATACATTTCATATTAAAATTAAATGTACCGTATTGGTAAATAATTAGCAATTCTTGCTCATAGGTCATCACTGAATATTAAGTACAGGGAACCAAGAGGTGACCCAATCAAACACACAACAACAACCAAATCCAAGGTGTTCTGGAGCACGCTGACTCTACCAGATGGTGAGCGTGTGTGTGGGCACAAACACACATTGCTTAAAGGAGAACTGAATGATCACAGTGAAATTTAGTTCTCTAACTATTTCTGTGGCTTTCTGTTAAGGAAAACCATTAATGCCTTTTATATAAGAAAAAAACAACCATCAGGGGCTGGGGCACCTCCCTTATGAAGAAAGACTGCAGCGTTTGGGGCTCTTCAGCCTAGAAAAAAGGTGCCTGAAGGGGGACATGATCAAGACATACACAATTATGCACGGAAGGGATAGAGTCGACAGAGGGATGTTCTTTTCCCTCTCTCAAAACACCAGAACCAGGGGGCATCCGCTAAAACTGAGGGTTGGAGAGTTAAAACAGATACAAGGAAGTACTTTTTGACCCAGCGGGTAGTTAATCTGTGGAACTCTTTGCCACAGGAGGTGGTGATGGCATCTGGTCTGGATGCCTTTAAGAGGGGATTGGACAGATTTCTGGAAGAAAAGTCCATCGTGGGCTATAGGCAATGATGGATTGTGCAACCTCCTTACATTAGTGGTAGGCCACTTCAGAGTACCGGGTGCAAGGGAGTGGCAACAGGATGCAGGCATCTTGTTGTCTCATGCCTCCCTGGGGCACCTGGTGGGCCGCTGTGAGATACAGGAAGCTGGACTAGATGGGCCGTTGGCCTGATCCAGCAGGGCTCTTCTTATGTTCTTAATTATTATTATTTTATTATTATTTATTAGATTTCTACCCCGCCTTTTAGCCCGGAGGCACACAAGGCGGCACTACAGTACAAAAACACAATATAAAAGTTAACATCAAAAAGCAATTTAAAAACAATATTAAAACCATACAATAAAACAAAATTAAAAACAAAACAATACAATTTAAAAACAACAAGCCCCGTGGATCATAAAAAATATAACAAACCAGCCAGCCAGCCAGCCTGTCAACAGTTAAAAGCTTTTTGGAATAAAAAGGTCTTCAGCCCCCGCCGAAATGTAAACAAAGAGGGAGCAGTTCTCAATTCTAATGACTTAATGACTGCGAGATGGACTGGACCCACCTTCTCAAAGGCCTGCCTGGGACCCTTCCCCTACATTTATTTTATTATTTATTTAAAAGATTTTTACCCCGCCTTTATGCCCAAAGGCACTCAAGGCGGCATTACATAAAACTATAAAATTTAACATTAAAAAACACTATAAAAGAACATTAAAACAACATATTCAAACAAAATTAAAAAACATAACAATAAAGTTTAAAAAAACCAAACCCGGTGGATCATAAAAGTATAACACCCCAGCCAGTCAACCTGTCAACAATTAAAAGCTTTTAACACATTTCAGCCCGCTTACCTTGATTAGTAAAGATCGCCGCTCACTGTCCAGGGCCAGGTATCCAAGGAGGGTCTGTAGCATCGCTGTCTGCAATGAGAACCACAGTACTCAGCTTGCAGGTTCATGACAAGGCAGAACAGAGAGATAGGAGGAGGCCAAAGAGAGGTAACCAGAACTATTATGGGCAGGGAAACTAGCAATGGCAGAATTTAGAAGCCCTGACCAAATTGCAAAAAAATCACAAGCTTCTTTTAAAAGAGAGCATGTTTCTAATCCTGCTTTCAGAGGCAAAATGGCAACAACATTGCTTTAAATATAGCAGGAGGTGCCATCACAACACAAGGAGACAACACACACAGGCAGGGCCTCCCCTCTCCTCATTCCATCCCAACACACAATCCATCTTGTCGCCCTCACCGGATAGCTGTACTGAAGCAGCAGCAATTTCTGAGTCATCACAAACTGAGCCTTCTTGTTTCTGACAACCAAATTCCCCAAGAGTCGCGACAACACAGCAGACCTAGCAATGCAGACAGACAAGAACGTTTCCAGGGATTAGTTCCTATCCCCTGTGTGATGCTGTTTTAAAATTACAATTTGATGACTGGCTGGCTGGGGAACCGAAGTCAGGAAATGCATTAAGAAACAGAAGAAGCGCAATATCCAAGTTTACCAAGTGGACAAAGGCAACTGAACTAAAACTGCACTATACAAATCTAAACTCATTGCCAATGTGGCTCACAGAAGAATGTGCAAGACCATTCATGAATAAGGGAAAAAGAGATCTGCATTTGCTTTGTATTCAGTTTAAAAGGTATAGCTACAAACCCGCATTTGAAAATATTTGTTTTTTACAAGAGGCATACCTGGCGTGGGCCATATTAGAAGGAATGGCACTTCTGGCCCCTGGTCGCAGAAAGAAATATAAACTTTTATTGTATATATTTCCCCACGTCATATTAACAGCAGCAGCAGCACTGCACCCTTGGCTTTATGAAAGGAACAGGAGACTCTGCTCTTAGAATGGTCACAAGGATGCTTCTGAATCAGACTGTTTGCAAATGGAACTGCCATTGGTATCACCTACCAGGCCACTCTAACCTACCTTCTGGAAGACAGAGCGGGATCTAGACAGAGGCAGATCTAAGGGAGGGCAAATCTCTAAGTTTTGCAAGAAGCCTCACCTTGCAGTGGAAATCACTCCTCTCCTGCACCGTTCTAGCCAATCCTCACAGGGAACAGCAACATCTTGGCATTGCTTACTGGCTACAGCAGCAAGGGAGAGGAGGGAGTTACATGACAAGGTAAGGCTCCTTGCAACACTTAGAGCTTTGCCCTCCCTGTAGAACCGCCTCTGGATCTAGAATATGGGCAGAGGCTCTCAAACTCTCTGGAAGTTTCTCTGTAAGGGCTTGCGGGGGAAATAACAGTGATGCCATCGCTACGGTCGCGTTGCTTCTGGCAAAAAAATTGGGGCTGGGGGCACTTACCAGTGCCTGGCCCAGCGTCCAGGAGGGTTGGGGAGCCCCGCCGACCCTTCTGCAGGGCTCCCTATGCGTTAGAACTGTAAAAAAAAAAAAAAAAAAAGATTACGCCCCACTTCTCGGTTGCAAAAAATCAGAAGAGGATTGCTCTCTTTTTTTTCCTTTTACAGTTCTGACACACAGGGAGCCCTGAAGGGGGGGCAAGGCCCCCCCAACCCTCCTGGACACCAGGGCAAGCACTGGTAAGCCCCCCCCCCCAGCCCCAATTTCTTGCCAGGAGTTTCTTGCCAGGAGTGGCATTATCATAGCAATTTTGCCACTGCGATTCCCCCCGCCCCGACACAGGCAGGGATTTTCAGGCTGGTGCATTGTGACACCCCAATTTAAAAACCACTGAATGTGGGCAACGACAGCAACCCTGTACTGCAGTGCTGGCGAACCTGTGACACACGTGTCAACAGTTACACTCCACAACATTTGGAGTGATGACACACCAGCGTTCACCAATGCCTGACAAAAGCTGAGTTTGTTTTACTCATTTTTTTCGTTTTTGTAATTATTTGATGTTTCTTTATACAGTATATAGCACCATGCATGATTGGACTTTTTAATTTATTGTTTAAATAAATGAATGTAAAGAGTTGTTTCTCTCTTGTTTGGGAAGGGGGGATTGACAAGCCAGCAGAGTCAAGGTAAGCATTTTCTTAAGTTTTGACACACTGAGCCCAAAAGGTTCGCCATCAGGAAGTGTGGGCAGGAAGTGTGGTCTGGAGGTTGAGCTGTTGCCTTTGCCTGAAGATGCTAAGCAGGATCAGCCTTGGATTGGCCTTGGATGGGAGACCGGAAGTCACTGACAGAGCTTGTGGAGGAATGGAAGGAGTGTGGAGGAGTCAGCTGACAAAAGAACCGGCCAAGGTGTGATCTGTTGTGGACTGTGAAGGCTCAGAAGGTGCAAGAGTGCAGCCAGGATCATGACCACACATTGAAAGGGAAACATCTGAAGAAACTGAGGGTTCTGTGAATGGCACATAGAACAATAATTGTAAAAACCCCAATGGAAAAAAATGGGGTTTATGAACAGCCTGCCCATGTAAACCGTCTTGAGTCCAGTGAAATCTGGAGAAGGGCAGTATAAAAAAAAATACATCACTGCCCTAGTGGCATTTGTGAGTACACATGACCCAATTCAGAAAAGCACATCTCTTCCACGCGGTTCCTTGACTTCTTACCCTGGGGCTGTCTGCACAAAGCCACAGACCACAGCTTCCATCCAGCGATCGGGCACGCTTTCAACCAGCCGCCAACACATCCTCTGCCAGATGCAGTCCGACTGGGTACAAGCTGTGAGGTGGGGCACCAACACAGTCAGGACCTCTTCTGTATTACAAAAAGAGCAAAGTGTGTTATTACTTTGGGATGAGAATTGGGGGCGGGGGGAGGAGAGAAGAAAATATCATTTTTACTGCTTCACCACTCAACAATCAAGATAATTGGGGAGATGGGAAAGGATGTTCTCTCCCTCTCTGCTGTTATCAGAATGCAAGCCCAGGCACCTCACATCAAACTGCTGTTTGTTCCTATGAACCAAGGAAATGCAGATTTCCTCCACTGAGATGTTCCTTGAAACATCACCCCCTGGTGGCCAAGACAGAAAGTGCAATTTGGTTATTCTGTGTTACAGTCCCCCCCTAGCACAAGGGACTCCGAAAAGTACATTTGGACTACTCTCAGAGTCAGAGAGGCCAGCACACAGACGTGCGCCATCCTCCAACTCAGAGTGTGGTCCAAACGCGCTGTATGGTGTCCCTTGTGCCGGCCAAACTTTGCTGGCCTAACTGTGCTGGACTAGCTCCAGGTCAGGACTGTGCTGTAAAAACCTGGAGCCTCACAGGCAGAACAGAAAGATTGATGCTCCCACTTCCTGATGACAAGGGAATGCAATGACTGTTCATCAGGTAGCCTAAAAAAGCTAAAGGCAGCTGAAGCAACATGCCCGATTTTCAGCAAGTTTACCCTTGGAATCTTCTTTTTGAATGGCCACGAGTCACTTCTCAGGATTCGTGGCCAGGCAAACCAAGGCTAGCTAGATCGGCCATCTGACTTCATGCGTTCAGGTCTATCTCACTATCCCCTGCACCTCACTGGCCAACGGATGGGTTTCTAGAAACCACCTTCGATCAAGCAGCCATTGGTGGAAATATAATTCAGCCGCAACGGCAGAACAGAAAGGTAAAAGTTAAAGGTAAAGGTTTCCCCACGACCAAATGGTCTAGTCGTGACCGACTGTAGAGGGCGGTGCTCATCTCAGTTTCTAAGCTGAAGAGCCGGCGTTTGTCCGAGGACAAGCTTCCACGGTCACGTGGCCAGCATGCCTATACGCCGAGGCACACGGAACGCCGTTCCCTTCCCACCGAAGTGGTCCCTATTTATCTACTTGCATTTAGGTGCTTTCAAACTGTTAGGCTGGCAGGAGCTGGGACAAGCGACGGGAGCTCACTCCATCGCTCAGTCTTGAACTCCCAACCTTCCGGTCGGAAAGCCCAGCAGCAGCGGATTAACTCGCTGCACCACCACGTCCCTTAGAACAGGAAGGAAGCCATGCTAAAAGCGGACAATCAAACAGACTGAGAAAGGAAAAAAAGGAAAAACATTTGGCCTGCAAATAGCAAGGTAAATATCAAGGCTCAAGCGCCACTTACTTTGTCTTCCATGGATGCACACTTTCCCCAGCACCTGAGACACAAAGGAAATGGAGCAGTCCAATCCCTCTGGAATAAAACAACAGCCACAGGCAGGGTCAGCAAAGCAGCCAAATCAACATTCAGTGTGAATCTATTGCATGCGAAAGTGAAGCTCAGTCCATTGTGTTAAGTGACACCCAGAGACACAGGAAGTCCACCCAGCATCCCGGAGACAGCATCCCAGGACGCAATCTTAAACTGAGTTAGGCCGGCATAAGCTAAGCCAGCAAAGTTTGGCCAGCACAAGGGACACCGTCAAGTATGTTTGGACCACTCTCAGAGTCAGAGAGGCCAGCACACAGACGTGAGCCATCCTCCCTGACTCCAAGAGTGGTCCAAACACCACTCCCTTGTATCTGCCATTCTGAGGTAAATTTCTGAGGTAAATATGAGGTAAATAAAAAAGTGTGGCCAGCACAAGGGACACCATAAAGTCCACTCTCGGAGTCAGAGAGGCCAGCACACAGACGTGCACCATACTTCCTGACTGAGAGTGGTCCAAAAACGCTTTATGGTGGCCCTTGTGCTGGCCAAACTTTGCTGGCTTAGCTTATGCCGGCCTAACTCCAGTTTAGGATGGCGCTCCCAAGGCCACCCAGCATCCCACAGACAGCATCTCAAAGTTGGACTGAGCATATGTGCACCACCAGCAGCCCTCTGGAAAGCTAGAAGCGGTAGCATTGGTGCGGGAGAAATGGAAAATGAAAAACATGGACATATAAAAATGAAAAGAGCCAGAAACACACACCCCACCCTGAAATCCACAAAGTGAACCTACACTGATACAAGATGGTGGACAACTAGTTCAGAGCAGAGCAGGCCAAACTCCCTTCTGGGCCTCGTACTACAGAGCACAAAGCCATTTCTGCGAGATGGGGGGGGCAACTTTCTCAGGAAAGCAGCAGGCACACAAGCAGCAGGCTGTGAGCAGGGTCTCTCACAGCAAAGAGACATACACAACCCTCAGGAATCTACAGGTCTGGGCCCCAGTTCTGCGTTCACACAATTCGAACATGCGCATGTGTAGGGGTGTTTTTTTGGTGATTTCTCCCCCCCCCCAAAATTTCTTAATTAAAATAGCAAATTGTGGCGTTATGTGCTTTTATTCCACATTCTCATTCTTATTCATTTTAAATGCTTTAAAAGTGTACTAGGTAGGTGATATAAGCGATACAGTGTCAGCAGATGCAGCCACAGGATTATTTCTATTTGAAAAGGAGTCCATTTTTTTTACTGCAGAATGCCAGGTGCAAGGGAGTAGCCACAGGAGCAAGCATCTTGTTGCCTCGTGTGCTCCCTGAGGCATCTTGTTGCCTCGTGAGGCACCTGGTGGGCCATTGTGAGATACAGGAAGCTGGACTAGATGGGCCTTTGGCCTGATCCAGCAAGGCTTTCCCCATATTCTTATTCTGTTCTATTTACCTCATATTTACCTCATAATTTTACCTCAGAATGCCAGATATAAGGGAGTGGCAACAGGACGCAGGCATCTTGTTGTCTACTGAACTCCCTTAGGCACCTGGTGGGCCACTGTAAGATACAGGAAGCTGGACTAGATGGGCCTTTGGCCTGATCCAGTGGGGCTCTTCTTATGTTCTTATGTTCATTTTAATTTCTTTAAAATATCTTAAACACCAAAATGCAGTGTTTTGTGTTTTTATTCAGATATTTTAACCGCCCAAGCCAAAAAGTGGTTTAAAAAAACCACCCCATCCACGTGTACAAAACTGTAGCTTACAAACTCCTGTTCAAACTGAAGTTGCATAATTAAAGGTTACTCTTTATGTACTTTACATTTCTTGTAACTGCAGTCTTCCAGTACAGCAACACAGCCTGTGCAATCTCACCCACCTCGCAGCGAATCAAAGATCTTCTCCATCACTCGGAAGACTTCCATGCCCAGCAATGGAAAGTAGTTTTGGGGAAAGAAGATGGGCCGATTTCTCCCCTGGAGCTTGTTGCCCAAGTGGTCCGGCACACACACGACCTTGCTGAGAATCACTTCTTGCAGTCCCAGGCAGCCAGCTTGTGTCTGTTGCTTACAGACTTCCCATATCAAGGCAGAAATTCCACCTCCGTTCAGGAATCGCTCCAAGACATCAACAAGTTTCTGCAGACGAAAGCTCGGCCTGAATGGGGAAGCATTTTCACCTTTACCTTCAGCACTATCCTGTGCATGCTTACTTAGAAGTAAGTTCCATTGTGTTCAGTGGGGCTCACTCCCAGGAAAGTGTGCATAGGATTGCAGCCTCAGTCAATTATGAAGAGGCAGTACTCCAACATAATCTGGCTACGTCAAGTCCATGCCGTGTAGAAAATGGACTTCCTGTGAAATCTCAACCACTTTTTTTCAAACAGCAAATTTCTAGCAATCCTGGTTAGGGGAAGAGAATATAAGCAGGCAATGTCTTTGTGTTGTGGACTCAAACTTTCATCAAGAGGACTCAAACCTCACCACAAGAACTGAAAGCCCACACCATTTCACCTTCACCAAAGATTTTCAAATTATTTGAACACCCAAACATTGCAACTGGAATTCAACCAACTAAACAGAAAGGTTCATGCATGTGTAGTGTCCATGTATATGTTGTAGATTTTCTGTGCAGGCTCTGGGCCCACCAGAAGTGATGTTGTGGCCAGCAGTGCCATCATTGTGATGCCAGAACTTGCTGCTTGTGATGCGAGAATGCAGCCGTCGGTTGGATTATTTTTCAGCCACTTTCCAACAGCAAAGTGAATCAGAAAGAAAAAAGCCCATTTGCAACCTTAACACAAGCAAAACATCCACACAGCCCTCCCCATTTCCAGCATCCCATCTTCCCGTATTTTCAACATGGCTGCTCTAGGCGCTTCATGACCCATCTGAAATTGGCTCCTGACCCACTGGTGGGTTCTGACCCACCATTTGGGAACCATTGGTCTACCCAATGGTTTTTTCTACTTGAGATGATGCCAGAAATGAAACCTGAAACTTCCTCCATGTAAAGCCCCACGCAGCACCCCATGCAAAATGCTACAGCCCCATTCTCAAACCCAGAAACGATGGCACAGAAGCCAGCCTTACTCCGTTGAAATTATGGCATCCAGGAGAACCAAGAAGGATTGGTCTGCCGGTCCTTCCAAGAAAAAGCTCTCCCACAGTTCCTTCTCCTTGTCCGAATGGAATTGCTCTGGCCAGTCCAGACTCAAGTTTCTGATAAGACCCTGAAGGAAGGCAGTGAAATGACTACGAGTAAATTCGTCCTTCTCTTTCACGGAGGGTGGGTTTTCAGTTCCACCCAGGTAGCTCTTTACTCTGCAGAGAGCCTCAGAGATCTGGACAGCATCTCTGGAAGACGACAGGGTGCCCAGGGCTTCTTGTACCGTATGACGAACTAGCTGAACGCTGCAGTCCATTTCTCTCTGTCACGGCTGGGAAATAATGAGAACAGAAACAGGTAACGATACAGAGATTGGCAAGGACACGTTTATCCCCTGGAAGAATGCAAATCTTAGGCAGGTGAGGCTGGACAGTCAATACAACCGGGAAAAGTGGGCAACGACAATCAATAAATCAAACAGTGTTTATATACCGCTGTTCAGCACAAGTTCACAAAGTGGTTTACAGGCAAATAATAATAAAGTCAAATGGCTCCCTGTCCCAAAAGGGCTCACAATCTAAAAAAATGCAGACCACCACCAGCAACAGCCACTAAAAAAGACCCTGTGTTGGGGTGACGAGGGACAATTGCTCTTCCCCTGCTAAATATAAGAGGAGCACCACTTGAAAAGGGGCCTCTTGCCCAGTTAGCAGGGACTGCCCAGTTAGTAAGACCAGAGGATTCTGTCTTCAATATCACAGAGTCCTGCAAGAAAGTTTCCTTGAGCGTCTAGTAGACAAAGTACTTCATTTGAAAAGCAGGGAGAAAAAGAGCACCATTCAGAGAGAAAAAGGTAAAATTGGCATCAATCAGATTAAAATTAAGCAGTGAACACAGGCAGGTGTTGCCCTAAATTGTGGGCTCTTGCTGGCTCTTAGGAAGGTGGATCCTGCTCCCAAACCACTCCATATCACATCAGTCATTCCTGTGCAAAGCAACAGAGGAAGAATCCCACTGGATCAGGTCATGTTTTGTTTTAAGAGATGGAGGAAGCAGAATGTAATCAGAAAAAGAGAAGACAGAAATGGGGAAAGCAAAAGGCAAAGAAATATGGGCATATGCCACAAAAATTTAGATGCAAGTCTTATGAGGGTTGGGGATCTTGGGTCTGAAAAAAATGTCAAGCCAACCCAACCGCTACAGTTAATTTGATAGTTACCATAAGCACAGCAACTAAAGTGCTGAGTCTGCAAGATCTGGGTAAAAGTCACTCTATGCACCAGGTCCAGTTGCTCATTTTAAAGGAATCTCTTTCATGGCATCAGCACACTGGTTTCTCTAGGTCAGTATTCCTACTCTGACAGCTGCTCCCAATACTTCCTGGAGAGATCAGTTATTGAACTGGAGACATTCAATCTGCAAAGCAAATTATATATTGAGGCACTAAGGAGGTTGCTGCAAAACATAGGAAGCTGCTGCTGCAGTTATAACCAACAACGATTGGCAAAGACTCACATGAGAAAAGTCCCACTGGATCAGGCCAAGGGCCCATCTAGTCCAGCTTCCTGTATCCCACAGTGGCCCACCAGATACCTCAGGGAGCACACAAGACAACAAGATACGTGTACTCTGTTGCCACTCCCTTGCATTAGTCCCAAGTTTCATCTTTTATAGGAAATGAACTCAGATCCCATCCATGTGCAAAACAGGTTCTTCATCCTGTGGGTCAGGACCCTAATGGGGTCACAAAGCTTCATTGGGGGGAGGGATCACAGCAATCTTTCAAAGCATGCCCAAGAGAGGACATGGATCCAATCAAATCCAAGGGCTGCTTTATCAAAACGGAATTTTTGGTAGAATCCTGTACAGCCTCTTCTTGCTCCCCAGCTCCCAGGGCCAGCCCTACTCAGGCTGCTATCTCACAGGTTTGTTGTGAAGACACAAGAGGGAGGGGGAAACGGGGGGGGGGGGTTTGGACGGCAATCCTAACCTGGAGTTAGGCTGGGGCCTCCCTGACTCCAAGAGTGGTCCAAGCATACTTTACGGTGTCCCTTGTGCCGGCCAAACTTTGCTGGCCTGACTGTGCCGGCCTAACTCCAGGTGAGGATTGCACTCTAAGGCTGCAATAGGAAGCTGCATGCATGCATGCGCGCACGTGCTTCAGCACTGGTCCACCTGGCTCACTTTTGCAGCACTGACTGCGACGCAGGAGCTCTTCTCTGCCCCACTGGGCACAGTGCCCCTACTGGAGACGGAGCCTTTCTGCATGCAAAGCAAATGCTCTCCGTCTCCCGCCTTTGGCTACTCAGCCCTCGCACTCACCGGCTGCCCCTTCTATAGGGAGCGACTGAGGGCTCACAAGCAACGATTCCAGCGCAGAATGGCACCTCCGGCCTGCCGTAGAGGCTCCTCTCGGACTTCCCGCGCAAAAGCGGATGGGTTTTTTTATCATAGAGGCGAAGCGACAGAACGACGCTTCCCTGAGTACAATACGCAAGCGCAGTCCGCAGCCGCTGTTTCGAGTTGAGGCTGCGGGTCGCTCTAGTCTAAGCCTTTTCTCCATCTCTATGCCCCTTCCTTACGTCACTAGCGGTCCTCAATCGCAGATTCGACACTCCCTCGCCTGGACTGCCTTGAAGACGATTACCGAATCGGCTCCTTGGGGATTCGAGGGTGGCTTTCATGGGGGCTCACGAGCCAAGCCAGCTCTTAAAGGAACAGTAGCATACTTTTGAAAAAGCCACCAGAATGCGGCCCATTCAAAAGGGCTTGATTTCGCAATGGGGAGATCTTTAGATGGAAAATGGATCTGAAATTCATTTTCAGTGTCGAATTTGAGCTATGGACTAAGTAAAGTGGCCTCGGACCAGTCACCCTCAGCCTCATCTGCCTTGCAGGGCTGGTGGGTGGGCAAAAATGGGAGGTCGCGCCCTGTTTATCACCCTCTGTTTAAATAGTCATGGTGGGGCAAGCCCCACATTGTCTACAATTCTTATATAGCAGTGTTAAAACACGTTCTCTTCACCCTTACAGCAGTACTATTCACCCTTGCACGTGCAGCAGACGCCAAAAGCATAAAAGGCAGGCGCAAGCATCTCTCCCTTCGCTATATGAATCCCAAGAAAAATCATTCTGTGAAAAGTGTTAAATGTTCACCCAGGCTTGCTTAATGGGGATGAATGTAACATCAGACCTGCATGGAAAGGCAGCAAGCGATGGGGCTGAGCGATGAAATATAATCAAAGCCGATAACCTGGCACCTGCAGTTCATCACCTTCTTTCGGCACCATGTAGACCGCACCTCAAGTGGGGAGCCATACGTCATTCACACCCCAAATGCTGCACTTAAAACTAGCATTTTTTTTCAGTAGTCTGGCGCATACTGGCATTTTCTGCACACAGCAGCAAGTGGTGGAAGGGTATGTATACAATATACCTACCAGGTGGAACTTGGCTCCAAGCAACAACCCTCACCTGGCCAGACCCCACTGGAAGTGGAGATGATAGGCGCCATGGTCCAAGATGCGCTATGTAGCACCTGGCACTTCAAAAGATGGAGGGGGTGCAGTTCTATTGGGGGGACCAGCCACTCGCCCCACGTATAGCTGACATTAGCTGGCGACCACCACCAGAAAGATAGTTCTGGGGTCAGGGGAGTGGACAAACAGGAAGAGCCCCACTAATAAAAGGACTGCTTTGAATTGCAAGTAGAGTAACCATATTTTTGAATATTCTGTTGCAGTAAGAGTTCCCTTATAAAGGATACCAACACAGCAGGGAAGAAGCTGGGCTAAAACATTTCTTCCCCCTCCTGTGCTGATTTTCAAGTTACAAGGGATTTTAATGCAGGGAAGAACGGTCCATCAACATGGTAAAGCCACACTAAGGAACTTGGGGATAACTCACAGCCTCACTTCCCAATCTGTAGAATGGGAATAGTGTTCAGAAAGAGTGGTTCTTCAAATGCTGAACTTTTAAAACCCTTATTTTATCCAGAGACATGCTACAGGCTGGTCCAATGCCATTCTGAATACTTACAGGTATTGCCTGATGAAGCAGAGCAGGACTTCAAGCATGTAGCTGATTAGCTGAACAGTAAATATTTTAATTGCACCCTTTTTCCTCTTCAACAACCAGTTGATTCTCACAGGTAACCCAACCACTGCAGGGTTAAACTGATCAAATTGTAACAAACCAACCAACCTGAAGAGACGAACAAGATTTCCAGAGGACAAAAGAATCCACACATTCATTGAACCTTAACGGTATATTCAATCTTGTCATTCTATCAGGTACAAACAAAACATAACTATGAGATGCTACAAAGTTATATATATAAAAAATCAAAACTTTATAGTAATGACTGTACAGTAGGCTGAAAATTTCCTGCCTTTTTTTTGCAAACTGAAGCTACGTTACTCCACTTGGTCTGTCTCAAAATTAACATCCACTGAGGACAGGGTGAGAGAAATCATGTCATTGCCAACTCAATTTTCTAAAAGCAAAAGCATTTACATCAGTCCTGGGAGGAATGGGCATGTGAAATCTGTATCAAAAACATTTGGCAAAGGCAGGGAGGCCTCACAGGGAATTTTTTTTTAACCCAAATCCTTGGATTGGATTAAAAGCACAGTAAATAGCAGGCCATGCAGGATGAGCAGACATTTTTCCCTGCCCTTGTAAATAAAGTTCTTTATTTATGGGTATTATTCACTAAGTCAGAAAAGTTCTCAGTACCCTACATCTCCATAGGCAAAAACAAATTTGGCAGAAAGGAGCGAATAACAGAGTTGTGTCTAAATTTGCCAGGGATGGGAGGAAAGGGATTGTGATGTCTCCTAAGCCTTACAGTACTTTGAGCAAAAGCTCATCGGACTCAAGAGGGCAGGCGTCACATCAAAATAATTGTCTCTCACACTGAGAATTCACAACCAAAGTCACCTTTTAGAAGGTTTAAATCCCACAAGAAGCCGGGATGCCCAACCCTTCATCCCCAGCTTTCTTCTTAGTCTTCTTTCCAATTCCTTTATTTTTTTTAAAAAGGTAAAATGTTAAACAGTGGGTGGGATTTAAGTTAAAAACAGAAACAAAAAGCATCTGCAGTGGGAGGGTCAAGTCTTGTGCTCTATCGGGAAGAATTTGAACTGGAGCGACTGCGGTGACGTCTTCGGCCCGGAGAGCGGGATCGCGATCTCCTGCGGACAGGAGATCTACGCCTGGGAGACCGAGACCTGCAAGGAAACAGCGAGTGGGGAGAGCTTCAGTGGGAGAAGAGATGGCTTTGTGCCAACCCAAACACCAATGTGTCTGCCCTTTCTCCCTTGTTGCCCTTTACCCTTGGAACTGCCCCCCCAATGCTTCTGTGAGGCCGTTTCCCCGTTACCTTTGAATCCCACTTCGTACCCCATCTTTTCTGTGAACACAGGAGCTCCTTCATCAAGACTATTGGCCCATTTAGTTCAGCATTTCCTAAACTGACTGGCAACAGTTCTAGGCTTCATGTAGGGCAGTGGCGTTATTCACCCGGTACGCTGGGCGGGACTTACCTTTGAGCAGTAAGCAGCGGAATGCGGTGTGACGCAATGGGCGGACTGCCGCTCAAAGGTAAGTCCCGCCCAGCGTACGGGATGAATAACGCCACTGATGTAGGGTCATACTCAGCCCTGCCTAGAGATGCCAGGGATAGAACCAGAGACTTTCTGCAGGCAGTGCGGGCACTCTACCACCAAACAACTACCCCTGAAGCCTTTAGATCAACCCCAGTCCCCAAACTACATTGTAATTAAGCCTACATGAGAACATGATGCACTTCATAGTCCTGCTCAGCCTTCCCTCCCTTTCTTTTTGTTTCCTATGCATCTTTTCTTGGACTGTAAGTCTTCAGGTCAGGGGCTATGCAGGTCAGCATTTATGTTTAAGACTAAAATGCTATGCAAAACAACTCCTACCCCACACCCACACATCTTTTTAGCCTGCCTATGTGCTCAGAATTCCTATAACCCCAAAGACAAATTTTTCACAGATATGCAAGAACAAACATCTCCCTACACACATGCACACTAACTGCGTGACATCCACTAGGTGACACTGACCTATCTCCCACAGTATTACTGTCACTTTTCCCCACTTCTTGTTCCATACAATTAAAATAGCACTGCAGGATTTTAAAACCAGGTGTCTTGCTGCAGACGAAACCATAGGGAAGCAGCCATTTGAACTTGGAACCAAAAAGCAGGACGCCTAAAGCAAGGAATCCTTAAAGTAATATGAAAAAGGTGGTGGTCCTTGAACTCAAATCTGAATCTGGAAGTAGGGAAAGAAAACCCTTCCCTCATTTGAGGAATCCCTCATATTGCAATTGGGTGCCCATTCAAAAAACTGATGCTGATCTACATGCTCAAGGGACATCAGGCCAAAGGCTCATCTAGCCTAGCCTGGCCTCCTGTTATCCCAAAGAAGATGATGAAGACCATCTTTGTCTCCTGCTCATGCTCCCTGCAGTTGGTATTTAAAGGCAGAAGTACCAGTATCTTTACTAGTTCATCAAGACTGTTTTTATCTGTTTTATCCTTTTTGCAATGGTGGGGGGGGCACCTTCTGGAGTGTTTGTTGAGGTCCACTTCCATCCAGTGGTGTCATTCAAATGATTTAGGAACAGGAACTCACTTTTGATTGGCACTTGTTGGGAACCCAGAACCAGCCACGGAGCCCGTTAGGATCCGGAACGCCCGTTCTGGTCCGTTCCCCCTGAATGACATCACCGCCTTCACCCCCCTAGGAATCCGGAGTCACTCCCTTTAACCCTCTGAGTGCCGGCCAACCAAGAAGAAAAGCTCTTTGCAGAGGAATTGGGAGGGGGGAGGAGGGAGAATGAAGTGGGCGGAGTCAGCCCTAATTTTAACTAGTGGAACTGAGTTCCCCCGCGTTCCCCCTGCATGACACCACTGCTTCCATCAGATCGGGACCATTCCAGTGACCTTGTGCTCCCCTTCACCGGGGCCTTCGTTAAGGGAACCACTGATCGACACCAATGGCCATCACTACATCTTGTGGTAGCCAATTCCATAAATTAAGAAAGCACAAAGAACTGGGTCTTCAACTGGATTCTGCTATTTCACAATGATAAATTACACAGACAAGAGAGAGAATTCGTCCCCCAGTCAAAGCAATTACAAGAATGCTGCAATAGCCAACAACAACAGTTACGGTCCTCGCCAGCCTACCACAACCTCACCAGCCTGTTAATAAGGCAACTCACCTTCGCCTCATGCGAGGTGGCGACCGACGCCACATGGGCGGGGGTGGCAACATTCTCCTTGGAGGGGTGAAACGCCTGGGAGCGGGCCTTGGTCGAGGTGTCAAGACAGCTGTGGCAGTGATTTCCTGACCATCAATTTGCCCTGATGAAAAGCAGCAGATTAACAGAAGGGATGTCCACATTTAAAAAAAAAAAAAAAAAAGGGGAAGAGACACTCTAGACTATTTTTGGAGATTCTGAACAACAGAAAACACCAAACACAGATTGGGGCTGGAGAACAACTGCAGAGTAGGTAGGGAAGAGAAGGTAGGGGGGCCGGGGAAGGGCAGAACATGACCTTGTGGTGTGCCACACACCATGGGCATTCACAAGAGTCCAAGCTGGGCCTGTGAAATAGATCTGTTTTGAAAAATGGCTACCACCGTTTTCGGATTAGAAAGAAAGGTACACCTCCAAGGTCTTTGGATAAGAATGGCTAAAGAATCATCTATTCCTACAAACCCAACCTCTAGTTGGACAATGCAGTGCTATGCTTCTGCACTGATTCCCCAAGAACCGTGGGCCAATTCTTTAGGCAACAGTCTCCCTTTTCAGGGCACAGTCTGGGCGAGACTGATTGGATCAGAGGCTCCACCAAGCAAGTGTCCACTGACAAGATGGCTACAAGCCTGCATTACAAAAAAAAGTCAAGAGGCTCAGAATGTCACTCTAGTTTCCGATGCGTACCTCCATCCATGTGCTTCAGTGCCTTCTCTGCATCATCTGGGTTCTCAAATTCTACATAGGCATAACCTTTGGAGAGGTGCGGATTGAGCCTGTCAACTGGCATGTCAATCATTTTAATCTTCCCGTAGGTGGAAAATATTTCCATGACGTGATCCTAGAACAGAAAGCATCCCCCTTCATGTCAATTCCCCACAATCTTCAGTCTTCACAAGGAGGAGAAGCTGGAGGAGGGCGAGGGCAGAAAAACAACCTAAATGCCACGAGCCAAATCCGTACTGAAATGCTTCAGCTGTAGTTCAGCTTCCATGTAACTCAGTTCATGCCAGAATAATGTTTTGTAGTGTCTATTTTCTTGTACAAGCAATGTGACCATTGCTTGTACAAAATTAAGCCCCGCCATGATAAACGTCAGTTTTAAACTCCATCTTGCTTTCACTCAAAAAGCAACCCCCCCCCCCCCAAGAAAAAAATGGCAGGTACCTTGGTAACATTTCTAGTGAGTCTGCCAATGTGGACTTTAGTAGGCTTGGGGGACGGACTCCGCCTCTTCCGTTCCTTTTCATCCCTCTTGGGTGGCTTAGACCTAGTCAAAATATTCAAAGATGCATCACGGTTTTCTAACAAACAAATCAGTTAACACAAGCCAGTTAACAACTTTCAAGACAGGAGCTAACAAAGAAATGGGGCACAGTGTTTTGCTGTGAACAGATGTCCAATTCAAGAAAGAGAGGCATCTCAGCTTTTTAAGGCAGCTCATAGCACATGAGGCTGTCATGCCAACCAGCATACCTGGACCATAATCTGCCTTATCAAAAGGGCACGTTATGCAAGGATGGAGAAGACCAACCTCTTTCTCTAAGCTCCACCCCCACCCATCAATCCAAAGCCTTTGGCATTCATAATGCAAAAGGCAGGGCTTCTCCTTAAACTGAACCACTTAACATCCTGCCCCATCTCAGTTTTGAAAGGCATGGAAGCAAACCTGGGGAAGCATGAACTCCAAGGTGCATGAACTCCAAGTTCAAGTCTGCCTAAAAATTGTGTTCAGCAGATTTCCAGAGAGTTTAGAAGAGCAGGTGGATGCACATCTAAATTCTATGCAGACCAAAGGGGTCAGCAGAATAAAATGTCAGTATTTAGGACAAGTTAAGGTAGCCTGTAAGGCTACAATTGAGTTTTCGGTGAATGATTTTGAACTTCTCTGGCTTCAATCAGACGTTCCAAAAATCCCAGATGTTTCAAATTAAATATAGGTTTGAGCACCACTTATCTGGAATTCTGAAATCCAAAGTATTCTGAAAACCAGAACTGTTTTTGAGAGCCAACATGATGCCACAACTGGAAAATTCTGCACACGCTCATGTAATGGGTCACATAGAAATACTGTATAAAATTTGTCTGTGTCTGTTTCCCCCCCTAGTATATTGTACAAAATGTGTATAAGGTGCTCATGCTACAGAAATGAATGTCATGTTTAGACTTGGGCCCCATCCCCAAGATTTCTCATTGAGTATACGCAAATATTCCAAAACAGGGAAAAATCCTATATGCAAAATGCTTCTGGTCCCAAGCACTTCGGCTAAGAGATACCTAACCTGTATCCTCAATTCCCCCAGTTAGAGGACTTGGTCACCCAGGAGGAAGCAGACTCAAATGGCAAGCTAGCGAGGGGAACCTTCTCCATCCACCAGCCGCCACCACTTCCTCTCCTCTCGACTTCAAAATAGGAAGAGGAGAATGAAGCAAAAGAGGAAGTGTGGAGGGGAGTAGAGCTGAGGGCTAGAGCGTCTCTAGCATGACACTCTTTTCCTTCACACTTCCTTGTGTGTGGAATTCATGGAGAAGGAAGAGCAGCAATTGAGGTGGCCACAGGGTTTGGGAAGGTGATGTTTGACACATCGCATCAGGTCTAGGGCCAGGCCCACTCCTTTATTTCTATCAAAGCATGCAAGGCAGGAAAGCTTCCTAGAACCAACCTAACACTGAGGACAATCAGCAATTGCTTGTCCAAGGGAGAAGGACCGAGTTGTAGCCAAGGCTACAAGTCGCCCCTCAGCCCACACCCCACCTCCCCACTCAAGCAACCCAAACACACTTTGAACGGGAACGCCTCCTGTTGTCATGCCGACGCCGAGACGGGCTCGGGGAGCCCGAGGAGCTGCTGGAGCTGGAGCTGCGAGAAGTGCTGGAGCTTCCAGAGCGGCTCGAGGCGGAGGAGGAGCTGGAGCCACTGCTGGAGCCGGTGCTGGAGCTCGATCCTGAACTGGACGTGGAACTAGACCGAGACCTGGTGGAAAAACAGCAAAAGGGCTTACATGGGTGGATGGAAGTAAGTAGCAACTCACAAAAGACGTAAGAGTGGTGAAGACAGGAATAGTTAACTTTGTGCAATTCTAACCAATAACTGGCCACTTCCCTGCAAGGTCACTTTTCATAAAGTGCCAAATGCATCTGTGAACTCCATGGAAACAGCCAACCGAAATCTAACAAGAGACTAGAGCCAAATAAAGTTTGTGAGACTCCTTCCAACACAATTTGACACAAGAGCTGACTGACCCTGGATTAAACCACAGTCCACCTATTCAACATTCAGTCTATAATCCTGGGACGCTCAGAAACCTGTCCAGTCCAGCATTCCTTTCAAGCACTTAGAAGTCTTCGAGCCATTTCACATGGTGTCTCTATTTTTAATGGTTAACAGTCCTTGGTGGATTTATAGCCCAAACCTATGCATTTCTACTCAGAGGTAAGTCCCACGGGGGGTGATAGGGCTTACTCCCAGCAGCGTTTTGCAGTGGTTCCCAAACTGTGAGTGAGGACCCACCAGTGGGTCGCAAATCAATTCCGAGGAGGTTGTGAAGCACCTAGAGCAGCCATGCTGAAAATATGGGAAGATGGGATGGTGGAAAGAGGGAGGGCTGTGTGGTTGTTTTCCTTGTATCTGGGTTGTGAACAGGTTTTTTTTTTCTTTTCTGATTCACTTTACTGTTGGAAAATGGCTGAGAAATAGCCCAACTGATGGCTGCATTATCAGGAAAGCAGCAGGCTCTGGCCTCACAATGACGGCACTTCCGGACATGACATCACGTGGTGGGTCCCAGACAGGGTATTAACCCGGTATGTATCCACCTTCGGTTAGGCCATGGCTTGACTCCATTTGGTAAAACATGGCTCCAGAGTGTGGGAAAGAGCTGAAACTACATGCCTATCTCCTTTGTGTTTGCAAAAGGTGTGAGGTCATAGCTGGGGTCAGGAATGCAAATCTAATCCATAAGGTTCCATATGCAATCAGGAAAAACCGACCTTTATCCTGATAGGATAATTAATTGTGCCAGAGGGGTATAAAAATACCCAGGTTTGGGTGTAAAGAAAGAGAGAGAAGTGGGTGATGTATGTGTGTTTCAGTGCATTAATAAAGTAGGATGTAAAGAAAGAAAATCAATGTTCGAACCAGGTGGATACATACTGGAGTGCGTCTCCAGCGAAGGTGGATACATACCGGGTTAATACCCCCAGACAGATTGTCATTCTAAAACATGGGTCCCGGTGTGAAAAAGGCTGAAAACCACTGTTTTATAGGACGGCAGCCTTGATCTCCAACATTACTTATACTCCACTTTTCAGCCAGGATAGGCTCCCAAAGCAACTTACAACTTCAACAATAAAAAAGCACAATAAATCTAGTTAAAAGAGTCGGGGGGGGGAGCTGCAAATGGCCTCTTGGGCTGGTTGGCAGGAAGGGTGCCAGGCCAGAAGCAGCCTCTTTGGTGCTCCGCAGAGTCTCGGGCAACCCTAACAAGCTCTTGACATTGGGGCAGGGACTCGGTGCTACTGTGTTACCTGGTGCTACTGCTGCCACTAGAGGCGCTGCGCCTCTTCCGCGTCTTGTCACGCCCGCGATCCTTTTCGCTCGACTCCTTTGTTGACGGCTTGTCCTTGGACCTGTCCTTTGATTTTTCTTCCGTCCGGTCCTTGCGTTTGGTGGGCGAAGGAGCCCTTCAGAGAACCAAGCATTCAAAGCGTTACCACCTTCCGAGTGCGATAACCAGTGACAGCAGCCACAGCCACTGCTACAGGGACAGACCGCTAGCCACTAACTCCCAGCGTATTACACTATGGAGCAGCTTCACCAAAGAAAGCTAATGGGTGAAAG
This sequence comes from Lerista edwardsae, assembly GCA_029204185.1. NCBI lineage: Eukaryota > Metazoa > Chordata > Lepidosauria > Squamata > Scincidae > Lerista > Lerista edwardsae. The sequence continues at coordinate 2,397,095 of JAJKFI010000083.1, forward strand.
ATACATGGCAGTTATGGAGAAGGGAGGAGAGATGCGTTCCTAATCCCTCATGCTCGCTGGGGAAGCCCTGGTAGGCTGCACAATCCCCCAAAGGGGGTTAGGCCTTGAGAAGTCAGACAATTATTACCTAGTGCCGGACTTTCTATTATTTTCCTTGATGCCTAGCAAACTCTTCTTTTTCATTCCTGATAGCTCCATTTCCCCTTCTGAGTCCAAAAGCAGCACTGCGGGGGGGGGCCTCACTTATCTGAAAGCTTATGTCTAACTCCTTGATTCTGAGAAACGATCCCTAAGCGAGCGCAATAAACTCCAAAGAGCAGCCTAATGACAAGATAAAAAAAGGGGTGAGAGACAATTATTCATAATAGGCAGGAAAAAAAGAAACCTGGTTCACAAGAAAAGGCATCGGCTACCAAGACATTGTGCATGCAAAGCGCTATGGTTACCACACTGTTGTGTGGCTGTTAAAACCAATCCCCCACCGGAGAAACAGCAAGACCTGCGCGTGGTGCGTTAATGAAGCAGGTGAAAAGCGCCCAGCAAATTCAAGTCGAGAGTCAGAGCAGTGGTCTTCAACGTGTAATGAGCAGGGACCCGCCTCAAACCTGCAACACGAGGCCTAGCGACTAAGAGGGCAGTTATGGTTCCTCTTTTTACACTCACTGGTAGCCAAACAGGGTGCACGACTATGGTGTCTTGCGGCCCCTTTGTTTTCTTCCAGGTTAACAGAAAGAAAACAAGGGGCTAAGAGTGGCATGGAAAATGCAGTACAATTTTCAAAGGCAGGGGGAGAGAAAGAGGAAGCAGAAAGCAGTGGGAGTGCCACAGTGGAGAAAAGGAGGATTAATGAGAGACTGAAGGGTCCCGCTGAAAACTGAGGGGGGCTCAGCCAAAATACCCCTGCCCAAATCTCCAGTGGGATCTGCCTTGGCTGCTATTCAAATTGTGAATGCCACTCTTAAATCAAAATGACAGCAGCAGCACAGCTGTGACCCACCCAAGGCTGCTTAGCAAAATAGGAAGCTGCTGCAGACTGGGTCAGACCACTGGCCTACCTAGCTCAGCGTGGTCAACTCCCGCTGGCAGAGGCTCTCCAGACTGAAAGTGCTCTATCACTGAATTACCGGCCTTCTGAGTCCTGACCCACTTGTTGAAGACCTCTGCTCCAGTAGTTTCTTAGCACCTTGTCTTTAAATACCCAACATCCCCACCAGACAGTGAGCCACCAGAACTGTTGGAATTCTCCAAATTCCCACTACCAAGGGGGAGGGGAAATCACCATAATGTTCTCCTATCTCCTACATCTTTGAAGTCCTGCTTTCTCTATCAGGACAGAGTGCGCAACAGTGCCATGAAAGCAAAATTTGAAATCCTTGGCAAGAACAGGGTGGAGGCTATCCTGCCTCACCATCTCTGTGGCTGTCTCTGAATTCTTGAGAGAATTTCGCATTTCGGCCAAGTTTTGCACTTACTTTGTTGCACAGCAATTGCAGAGCAACTCACACCAGGACTAATTTCACATTATAACTGAGGAACACAACGAAGGGACCACACAACGAACCTCTGGTGGCAATACTGAGGTTGTTACAATTACTAGCCACCATTAAGTCCTCAAGGGATACACATGGGTGGGGCTCAGAGGTTTCTGTACAGTTTGCATAGTTGCTGTTTCAGCCTAATTAAAAAATGACAGTAGAGTGGGCAGATGCAAGGAAATATTCTTCCTATTTTAACTATATGCAAGAGTTCAGTTCTCTGGTGACCCAGACTTATGGCAACGTTTTTGGGGGGGGGGAGAGTTTAATGCTAGTACTTCAGTCCCTGTGTACTGCTAGACCCAAGCAACTCAGCTGGTACTTCACATGTGCAAACTGACTCTGCGTTTCCAGTTCACATTACCCTTAGTTCATGGATGGAAGCATGGACAGCAATCCAAGATTCATGCTGAGGCATTCAAATTTCTCTCTAAAGCTGTGTATGATATAGCCAACACCCAAACGAACAAGTGTGCTTTCTCTCCAAACCTGTAAACAGACTTGGGCAAACCTTGACAGATCTGTCCTAATAAAAGCCTGCAATTTAACTTGCACCTGCCTAAACAGCTCAGAAGAGGAGGAAAGGGAAAGCAAACACTGCTAGACTATGTTTAGCCCAAACGAACTGTTAAGAACAATGAAGTGCACCTCCTCAGGTCACTGATGTTCTAAAACAGGCATTTATCAGACTGATAACAGAACTAGCAGGATAGCCCAACATGCATCACACTGTGTTTTGGGCTAACTTCCCAGCTGGGGAGAACCACTAGGTACATGATCAGCAAAACATACTGTGCCTAGCTTCTCTCCCTTAGACTCCCCCTCTCTCCAATGCCTTTTTCTTCTATTCTGTTGCCTGCACCCTACCCTTGCACCAAGGAGCTGAGAACAGAATCATGCAGCTCAGTCAATACAGGGGTGCCCCAGCATCCACTGATTTGGTACCCATGGTTTCCGTTATCCACAGATACAGGGATGCCTGTAAAAAAAATAGGGAAACATTACACATTTTTTTTTTACCTTGTTGCCGCAAAACCGCTGATGTTCCCCTATCTTTAAAATGGCGTCCCCAATATCCACGGGGAGGTCCAAAACAGAGCCCCAGCTGATATCGAGGCATGCCTGTATATCTAAACTCTAACATCAGCTGCAAAGAGCCCCCAAAGAGGGTCAATGGGTAACAAATGGCACACTAGTTGTAACGTGAGTATATATAAAGTGATGCACATCACCACAAAAAAAAACCCACCCTAAATTGGCACATATGCTAATGGAGTCTGAACTAAATATACATAAGATCTTGGTAAAGGTTTCGCCATGACCAAATGGTCTAGCCGTGACCGACTGTAGGGGGCAGTGCTCATCTCCATTTCAAAGCCTGTAGAGCTGGCGTTTTGTCCGAGGACAAGCTTCCGTGGTCATCTGGCTGGCATGACTCTACGCCGTAGCACACAGAACACTGTTACCTTCCCACTATTTATCTACTTAGTTAGATAAAGTAACTTATTTAGATAAAGGTCCCTATTTATCTACTTGCACTTAGGTGCTTTGGAACTGCTAGGTTGTCAGGAGCTGGGACAAGCAACAGGAGCTCACTCCGTCGCGCAGAGTCTTTAACTCCCAACCTTCTGGTCGGAAAGCCCAGCAGCAGCGGTTTAACCCGCTGCACCACCACGTCCCACACATCTTGGTAGTTAGCTCAATAACATCACCACCAAGTGTGCATAGCAGCTGCAAACAAATCAATTCTACAGTAGGGAATATTAGAAAGAACCTGAACATAAGGCTGTTGGGACTGGAATGCCTTATATGCTTGCTTGATATGCTAGCATATAAGAAACACTGTTCATATTTGGAACACTGTAAAAGTTATGAGATGCCCCATCTCAAAAATGATCCTCAGCTTTGGAAACGAGTAAAGGGTAGCCCAAGCCATCAAGTGATTGTAGCATTTCCTTACAGAGAAGATGCTCCAGCAGCTATAGGACTTTGGGGTTTCGAATAAAAACAATGGGGTGAATGAAAGAGGCTTATAAAGACTGTATGGGTAAGCATTCTCCCCCGCCCCGCCCCCCAAAAATCTAGGATCAGCCAGTGAAACGGACTGGCAATCGTTTCCCCTCACACAATGGCTAATTAATTTGTGGAATTTGCTCCCAGTGGCAATGGCCACAGGCATAGATGGCTAAGACACATTCACAGAGCTATAGGCCAGGACAGTTATTTGGAAGGAGTGCAGTTAGACAGAGGAGAGATCTGTGGATAAGGGATCTTATCAGAGCCACTGTGGGCAACAAGATGCTAGACTGAACCCAACTTTGGTGTGGCCCCTCAAGACTCTTCACATGGTTCAAAAACACAAGCCTTCTGGTCACATTTTTCCATGGCACAACCATTTACTTCCTGTACCTTGCTATAACGCCACTCCAGTACAGACATAAAAAGAGAAAAACCCAGTAGTCACATTTTCTTCCCATGTACCCTTTGCCTCAATCCACCCCACCTTTCTCCCATTTGCACCAATACGTGGATTGTAAATTCCTCCGGGCAGAGGCCTTTCCTCTCATCCTTTGCATCTCGTACCTGGAAATAAGTATAAATCCAACCCATTTCGCTAAAAGACCTCTAGCACGTATATGTGCTCCAACATATCATACAGGAGCGTCCAAAGAACAGCAGCACCATTGCCCAGTAACCCACCAAAGCAGATTAAATAACCCAGTTAACAAGCTTGCCCTTGGAGGGGGGAGGGGTCAACCATTATCTGGAGGGGATGGAGAGGAACAAATAAAAGTAAAATAAAATACAGATTTGGCATGCCAGATGCTGGCTAGGACGGGGGGGGGGCACCTAAAAGGATCTCGAGAAGCCAGGAAATAAAGCCAGAACCGGGCGACGGGGAAGGGAAGCAATGAATGGGCCCAGCTGCATCTACAGCAAGCGAGAAGGGGGCGGAGCAAAAGGACTATCGCGTCAGTTCTCATGCCCGCCGAGCGCACCCCCCGCCCCGTCAAGGCGATACCCATAACCAGTCCAAGCACACACTTCTCCGGGAGGCGGACCGTCCCCATAAGCCCCTCTTCAGCTGCAGGAGTCTCCTCCCGACCCGGTCGAGCACCCTCCCGGTCCCCGGCCCCACAACCGAGGCTGGATGGCGACGGATTACAGCCTCTCCCGCGACTCACATCCTCAGAACCGCGACCGTCGCTCCCGCGTCGCGCTTGGTGTGACGTCGCCCGAGCGCCTTTCCACAGCCCGCGGCGGGAACGGCGGGTTGGCCGGCGCGCGCTGATGGCGTCAGCAAAGGGGGCGGGAAAGAGAGCGAGCAAGCGTGCGCCTTCCCACCACCGACGTTTCCATCTCTATGGTTACCGTTCCCATTTAAAGGGGCAGCGCACTTTTTTACTTTGTTGTAGCTAAAAACTGTACACAGTCAGTTTTAGCCCAGGCAAGCATGTGCATGCGTACCCAGGACTGAGCCGCACTGAGTTCAGTGGGACTGATTTCCTTGCAAAGTGTGCATAGCATTGCAGTCCTTGTTCCTAGGTTGCCAAAATAAAAAGGGGGAGAGAGAGGAGGACTGGGGATTAGATGGAATTAGAAAAACTGAGCCCATCTAGGAGTACATGGTGGTATTTTAAAGTGCAAACTTTGCATGCTTACTCAGAAGTAAGTCCGTCTGTGCAAGTGTGTATATACAGGGTCATCCCAAAGTCTGGTTACCCCCATATAGATAGTTCAAATGCATGCAAACTATTATAGGCATGCCCTGGTATCCACTGATTCAATATCCACAGTTTCAGTTATACACAAATCATGGACCCTGGGATGCCTATTGAAAAGACAGGGGAATATTAAACAAATCTCTCTCTTTTTTTTTTTACCTTGTTGCATCAAAACCACTGATGTTCTCCTGTCTTTAAAAAGGTGTTCCCAGTATCCACTGTTTCAGGTATCCATGAAGGGGTCTGGAACAGAGTCCCAGCAGACACAGGGGGCATGCGTCTACTGTATCGATCTTGTATGAACAGAAAGGACAAAACTGCACACTGTCGTTTTCAACAATTTTGGTGATCCATGGGGCATAACAAGAGTTTTGGACCACCCTGTAGGATTGCAGCCTTACCGACTGGCTTAAGAGAAGCCAGATGTGCACCATCCTCCCTGACTCCAAGAGTGGTCCAAACGCGCTTTCTGGTGGCCCTGGTGCCAGCCAAACTGTGCTGGCCTAACTGCAAGCTAGGACTGCACCCTTAATGAATCAATGACATTACATGGACTGTAGTCTCGAAAGCTGATGCCAAAATAAACTGCTTCATTTTTACAAGGCCGTTGTTTGCTGCTGCTGCCTTAACACAGCTCTCTCCCCTGCAAATTATTCCAGCAGGCCAAGATCTTCATTCTCCTCCCCGATCAGGAGGCACAAAGTAGTCTTGAGGAACTGCAAGGGTTAAACAGCTTCTTCATGCTTGCACCCTAGAAAGGGTTAAGCTGTGGGGCTCCTGCCTGTTGTCTAAGTACACAAACCGTGTTCCCAGCATGCTTTGCAGCCGTTTGGCTCTCCCCCAATCAAACAAAGCAGGCTGGATCATTTTGAACAGAAGCATCGCATTTGTGCAAAGTTGGGGAGAAGGAGAAAAGGTGCTCCTGCTTGCTTAGGGATCTACTAAGCGAGCAACTAAGCAGAGAAGCGAGCAATTGCAGAAAGAAATATCTAGTTGTTGTTGCTCCTTGCATCTCACGCTGGTCTCTTGCAAAGTAGCAAAATATGTTTATTATTTTTCTTTCCTCCACCCCCAAAGGAAAAGATTTGGGGACTGGGGGATTAACCTGGAGATGAATAGTGGCTTTTGATGGTCACGTTGTCTTGCATTGTAGGTAAGATTCATTTCCTTATATACTGGGAAAAGCAGCTTAGCTGGGTTGATACATTTGGAAAACCAACAAACCCACAGTACGGCAACATTTGTATGAAGTCCCGAAGAAGTTTGCAAGCTTTGATGGACCCTTCAGACATCTGAAGGACTGTGGCGTAGGAGATGGGAAAGGCTTGGAGATTCTTTTGCCCCAAAGAACAGGACTAGGGCTTGGAGAATTAATTTGGGTTGGATGTTTTAGAAGCCCTCCTTAATGGTGAGAGCAGTTGGATAATGGGGCCAAATTGGCTTGTGTGCGGTGCCTGGTTTTTCCTCACCGGAAGAGTTCAAGCAAAAAGCGAACAGCCAACTGTTGGGGATGCTCTAGCTCTAGATTTTGGTGGGATGGATTAAATGACCTCTGAGGTCCTCTCCCGCCCCTACGATGCTAACTAGAACATCTTCATGTGTTAGGATGACAAGCAAAAACTCAAGGAAAAATTTGGGCAAATGGCTTTGACTGCCATGCCTGACTGAAAAATAGCGTGTATGTATGAAGATGTTAAGTGTGTAATTCAGTACCAACATCCTTTTCTCCTTTTTTTTGGCTTAGCATCTAAGCATGCTGATCATCTGGGCTTGTTTCCTTCCTTGTGATCTTTTAATTGGTTCCAATAAAGACATTGGCCTGCCCCGCTGTTTCTTTTTATAATTTTTATTTAGAGCACAGTCCTAACCTGGAGTTAGGCCGGCACAGTGATTGTATTCTTATTCCCACAATTCAAAATTGGTGCATTTTGAATCTTGCCTCCCTCCTTGGTTCATGCTTTCCCAATGAGTTGTGCTATGAGTCAGTGCAGTACACTCGTATGGCAATATTGCACGCATGCAATAGATTTCCCTTCTGTGCATGCGTTGCCTGCATTTTCAAAGCAAACCTGGTACCTGAGAGAGCAGCAGGTGCCTTCCTCTGCCTGAGATAATAGTGCAAACACTTCCGTAGTTTGTACTTTGGCAGACTGTTAATTTTGTCCTGGAAGTTGGGCGAAGCTTAATTTGGAAGAGGGCTTCTCAACAGGTAGCCATAGAAACTGCTTTTGTCTCTTGTCCGCCCTAAAACGGCAAATCAATCAATCAATCAATCAATCAATCAATCAACAGGTACTTATATACCGCTTTTCAACACGAAGTTCACAAAGCGGTTTACAGGCAAATAGTAATAATAAACATGCCTTTGAACATGTGCAGAGTGCATCCACCCAACCATGCAAGAGAGAGCTGCAGAAGCTCTTAGGGATGGAAACAGAGAAGGTGCATTTCTGTAGGGAATGCTGGAACTTTTTATAGATGTTGGCTGCCGTCTTGCACATTTTCTCTTGGGTGTAATTCCTGTTGAACTCAATTACTTCTGAGTAGGTATACATAGGATTATGTTGTTGGCCCCAGACAGAGTTATTTGATCAGATTTCAGATTGAAGCTTCCACTCCAGTGCAAAAACTCTTCAATCTCTTTCTCTGATTTATTATAAACATTTTAATGCCTTTTCATGGGTGGGAACACTTTCAAGGTGACTTGCAGTATCATACAAAATAGTATGATTCTTTACAATTGAGGGAGAGCTTATAGCTAAAAATATTTACATTGGAGCCAAGAGGATAAATAAAATTTAAATACTGGGGCTCCGTTCTGGACCCTCCCATGGATACCTGAAACCGCAGATACTAAGGACCCCTTTAAAAGACAGAAGAACATCAGTGGTTTTGCTGCAACAAGGTTAAAAAATTTTTCTTTAATGCCCCCCTATCTTTTTAATAGGAGTCCCGGTATCCATGGATAACTGAAACGTTGGATACCGAATCAGTGAATTACCGGGGCAGACCTGTACATTTAAAATGACATTGGATGCACTTTTGACAACGTGGTGAGTTGACAACTTTGCAGATTAAGCACTGCTACTGATTCATGGCTAAACTGACTTTGTGTGACTCAACTTAGTGATTCATGGCTAAACTGACTTTGTGTGATGTCAAAAGTGCTAGTAGGTAGAGATAATTAACTACTAGTTAGAAAAAAGCTGGAGATAAAGCTACTGGTTTAGATATGTTGATGTTGTGTTCCTTCTGGAATAGCCAGCACTATGCATAGCTAAAGCTAGTTCCTCCTACAGGTTGTAATGAATTAATAACTAGGTGGACTTTGATCTTCTGGTTCTCCGTACAGGTTTGAAAGGGGATCCTTCCCACGCTACACTGGATTCCCAGAAGAAACGTGACGTCTTATTCCATACCCAGTTCTGTGTGTGCCTTGGATTTTGACCTACACATGTGCAAAACTTCCTGTAAGGTATAGAAATTGCTGTGATGAATTGGTATGCTTTGTGGGAACTGGCTGGAATGTTCTTTTATGGGGAAACCACCAAGGCAGAGGCGTAGCTAAAGAAGTGCAGGGGGTGAAATTGCACCAAGCAACAAGCTTGGGGGGGGGGGGCTTTGGCTGAGCTTGACACTAGTGGCCAAAATTGTGAAAACCTTGGTATGTATGAATAATACCATCATGTTATATATCATTGGAAAGGTAATTTAATGCAGAATGTAATGAAACAAACCAGAGGGTAATATCTTCATTCGATCAAAAGTTATGGCCAAAAAGCCAGAGAAAAATGAGACTACAACTGTGACATCACTTCCTGTTGTGATGTCCCTTCCAGGGCAACGTTTTGCCCTCTGCACTGGGCTACACCTGCAGCAGTTATGCCCCTGCACCAAGGGGGATCTTGTGTTTCTAAAGACTCTTCCCTGCAAAGAATGTGTTGGGAGTGTGTCTGTAGTAGCCCCCGTCCTTACATTCCCAGAGTCTGGGAAGATCTCTGGGGAACAGCACCCCTCCGTTTTAGTCATGCATTTTGTTGTATAACCAGTTGCGCTGTTTGACCAGCTGGCTCGGCCGCAGTAAATAATTAACCAGTGGATAACTTGCGCAGTGTATATTCCTACAGAATCTTCCTGAACCCAGTTTATTTTATTTATTTTATTTATTTAATTAATTAATTAATTGTTTAATTTAACAACATAAGCTGTTCACATGACAGCTTATGGTGAAATCACGCCAGTCTCTTGCTTTGTCCTTAGAGCATGCTTACCGTGATTGCAAAGGGGAAGTGTGAGGTTGGAAAACAACAGTAAAACATTTCCCGTATGTGAACTGGAGGATGGATCTATTAATAGCTATCACAGATATGGGAGCTGTATCGAACCTCCAGTATACTTCAGTCTGAATGCCAGCTGCTGGAGACAAATAGCAATGGAGGGTTATTTTCTGTTTGTCAGCTGCCTGCTTGCATCCCAGTGGGCCAATGCTGGGCTTAGTGAGTGAGTGGTCTGATCCAGGAATCATTCTTATTAATCTCGATTTAACTATGAAAGCTGATGAACAAGGGACTTCTACCCAATACTGGTGGTTGTTTTATCCATTCAGTTGCGTCGAGCTCTTGGCGACTTTATAGGCAAGAGCTCTCTATTCTACCCTATCAAGCATGGCTTCTTTCGGTTGTTGGACTTTCAGCTTTTCAGCTGCGGACCCAGCCAACAGGCTGCCCAGGGACAGAGGAGGTGGAGGTCCGCCCCCTCTGCTCTTTCCCCGCCCCCATTTTGGAGCTGTACAATGGCAGAGGAGGCCAAGTGGGCCAAAATCGCTTGCATCTCTAAGAGGTGAGCCGTCTTGTCACCCCCCTTCTCTTCTCAGGGCTTTTGCCCCCACCCCAACAACTGACACTTTTAAGTCCAGCCTCTCTTTCTTAGCCACACGATTGCTCTCCTGCCGGCTGATAAACGGCTTCTTGCTCTCACCAAGAAACAGCTGGCCAACACAATTCCCCTCTCACAGGCAGTCAGACACAGCTCGAGTCTTATCAGCCGCATTCTTTGAGGTCTGCCGCTCACGGAAACCCCGGTGATTTAGAACTGGCGACCTTCGGATCTTATCTTCGGGCAGGACTGCGGCTTTAACCCTCTCAGCTAGACGTCCGTCCTGTCAAAATTTACACGTTGAGGGCGTAATCCCAACCTGGAGTTAGACATACTGTACAGCATATTTGGACCACTCTCGGAGTCAGGAAGGACGATGAACATCCATGTGCTAGTGCCAGCTTTGCAAACCACCAAATGGGTCGTGAACCACTGGTGGGTCATGGACCCACAATTTGGGAACTGCTGTTCTAGGTGCATCACGAGACAGCATCTGGATTCTTATGCATGGGTAGAAACCTCATGCAAGGAACAAGAATTGCAGTTTTGTCGCCACTGGAATGCGTCCGCCTGAACAGCAGTTAGTGGCTGAGGATTGCTGGACTCCCAACTTTCCAGAGCATTTTTGCCAGGGTTGGGAGAACACAAAACAACTGACGGTAATTTTAAAACTCGGGGTATACTGTGGCGTTCTAACTATCTCTATATTTCGTTCAAAGGTGAAATAACCGTGGAGCTGCAGAGACGATCTGTGAACTTCATGCACGGCAACGTAACACAGCTGGGCTCCTTCCTGTCCGCACCACGCCTCATTTTTAACGCTGTGATTTGGGGAGAAGATTCCTAGGTGAGAAGATTCCTGTGGCTCGTCGTTCAGTTACTCACGGGCCGGTAGGAGCAGCAGCAGAGATGTGAAGCAGCGTCGGTCTTGCCAGATTTGAAAGCAGCCCCTCAGCCAGGGCAGAAATTTGAGTCTGTGCTACACAGCGTGAACATTTTTCTCCATTATGCCTCAATTTGGTTGTGCTCTTATTGTGCAACTATACTAACCCGCCAACAGACACCGGCGTATAAACAACTATCCTATAGTTTCTGCCATCCTTTGGGGAAGCCAGCCAGCTCTCCCCTGGTTGTTTCTCTCCTCTGACAGTTCACAGCTTGTCCCATCTAAACTGTCCCACATTTAGACTATTGTGGTCTAATAGACCACAATAAAAGCCAGCAGTATACCAAAAACAAGATGTCAAATTCCTTGATGCAACACCAGCTTTTTCTCTGCTTGCTAGCAAAAGCTCAGTTGGGTGTTCTCTGAGCTAAAAGAACTATGGGAAGCCCACCAGTTTGGGTTCAAAGATAATCGTCACTGCTCTGTCCTTTTCCTCCTCACTCTAGCCACAGTTGTGCGGGAGGGACAGACAAACGCAGGGACCAAAAGGGAATTGGATTTCTAGGGCCATTCAAAAGTCTTGTCCTTTTCTGTCCAACGAGTGGACCAAGCTTGAGCTGTTGCTCCGATGCAACGAGATAGGAGTCCATTCTCCATCACAGCAAATGGATAGCATCCTTTCCGCTTCTGAGCTAAGACGGTAGCGTTTGCATCTCTAGGTAGGTGCTCCTCATCTGTTCCAATGACCAGTTGTGTTGCTGGTGACCTCTCCTGGTTTTTGAGATGCGTTAATTCCTGGAGTGGCTGCACTGCACCCCATTTCTATAAGGTTCTGCCACAGTGACTCTGGAGGTGTAGCTTCCAGAGTCAACGAAGGTCCACTGGCTGGCCAGCTCTGTCCACAACAGCTTCTCTGGCTTGGGAGTCACCAGTGCATCCTGGCTTGCTCACCTGCCATGTAGGTGCAGGTTCTAGATCAAAGGAGCAGGCAGGCTCCTCTGAACTCCACCATGGGTCGCTTGGACGACCATGCCAAGAAACGGATCGTGGAGCTGCGGAAGGCAGGCCTGAGCTTCCGCAAGATCAAGAAGGTCCTGGAGTTGGACAATATCCGGGTCACGCCACAAGCCGTCTACCTGTTCCTGAAGCGCAAGAATGTGGGTCCCGCCTTGATCCAGCCTGTCTCCCCCCCACAAGCGGCTCTCGAGAAACGAAGCCAGAGACTTGTTCCGGATCAGGCCTCCTGGGAGGGGGACCAGCTGTGGAACCTGCTGCAGGAGAACGAGTCGGGGCAGAACGAGCCGAGAGAGTCTGCCGGCAACCGGCTCCCTGGCCCTTCCACGGGAGTTGGCGTGAGCTGCGGCAGCGATCAGGACAGCATCCAAATAGTCAGTGTGACCTCCTTGAGCAAAGAGGGGCGACTCTATGGAAAGCAGAATGCCATGCCTGGGGGCATCACCGTGGGGCTACAGCCAGGCCAAAGTATAGGTAAGGTGTTTGCATGACTTTGTTTGTGCGTGCATGGCCGGGCTAATTCTGTGCAGGGTCTGTTTAAAAAAACAAAATAAAATAATAATACATGTATTTATATACCGCCTTTCTTAAGATCACCAGATTTCTCTAATGACTGTAACTCAAGGCAGTTTACATAGGCAGACTTTTATTCACAAACCCGAAGGTTTTTACAATTCACAGAAATGTTCTATCTTTCAAGAACAGCACTCATACAGATGGATCTTTCTGAATTTAGCCTTCTTTCTTAGCCGCCCGTCTGTCTTCTGCTGGCTGATAAGAGACTTCCCTGCTCCCACCAGAGACGCAGCTGACTTCAGCACACTCCTCCTCCCATGAGGCAACTGGAACTCAGCTTTTTTAATCAGCCGCAGTTTGCAAGGTCTGCCGCTCACAGAGACTTCCCTTCCGGTAGTCTCGAGCTCACGACCTTCAGATCTTCAGCTGTTATCTTCAAACGGAGGCATTAACCCTCTCGGCTAAATCTTCTGCCCATAGATATATGGCTATAGGTTCAAATAGCCATAGATCACTCACAGTAGGGGTTTGCGAACCTGGGCTGATTAGAATCCATTCTGGAGGAGGTTTGGGGCATCTTCAAAACTATCTTCTGGTTCTGAATCTGACTATAATATAAAGCCCTGAGTGGTGTGTTCAGGGTGCCTGAAGGACCATCTTTCCACCACCACCACCCCACTCAAATCTGTTCATTCATTTAGATCGGTGGCTCTCAAATGTTTTAGCACCAGGACCCACTTTTTAAAATGACAATCTGGGGCCCACCAGAAGTGATGTCATTGTGGTACCAGAGCCTGCTGCTTTCCTGAGAAGTGCAGCAATCAATTGGGTTATTTCTCAGCCAAGATGGACTTGGGGGGGGAAAAGAAGTACACCAGAAGAAAAAAAAAACTCAACCATTTTATCGCCCTGTATTTACTCATGCTTGCAAGCTACAGGAGCTCAGCTCTTTGTAGGACAGTTGGCAGTGATCTGATTTTTGCATAGCCTCATGGCTGGAGGAAATTAGTTATCTGATCTTTCCATCCCCCGTGTTTTCAAGGGCCCGCCAGAAATCAGGTCACGACCCACCAAGTGGGTTCTGACCCAGTTTGAGAAACGCTGGTTTAGATCATCAGATTCAGGGAGAGTTGGGGCCACAGCTCAGTGGCAGAGCTTTCAAAGGATCCCTAGTTCGATTCCGGGGAGAGCAGCTTCAGGAAGGGCTGGAAAAGAACCCTTGAGGGTTGCTGCCAGTCTGTGTTGACAACACTGAGCTGGATAGACAAGGAGGCTGACTTGGTAAGCAGCTGCTTTCTATGTTGCAGGTGCCTCTGCATTCATAGGTGAGATCAGCGGCATCATGCAGCCGGAACGCTGGGCGGGAGGAACGGGTGAGCGGCAGCCCGCCCGTTGCGTACCGCTCCGTTTCGCCGTCTTCCCCGCCCCCGCAGGCTGCCGCTCACCCGTTCCTCCCGCCCAGCGTTCCGGCTGCATGACGCCGCTGGGTGAGAGTCATGGCTCCTGGATTTGGGGCTTGTGTTGTATGGAAACTTCTTCCTCCAAAAAGTCCACCTGGCACTTCTGCGTCTCCAGTTTAGGTGCCACCTAAAGAGTCTCTTGTTCTCTTGAGCCTCTCTTGGAACCAGCGTTTCGTGCTATCATCCCTTCTTGGTATTTCTGCCCTTGATTAAATGTGAGGATTTGTCTTCTGCTTTGAGCATTGATAGTAGAAACGTGTCTGTTTTTCCAGGGTGGGAAGGAAGCAAGAGCTTCCTCTTGTGGTGTCGAGGTAAGAATGTCGGGCTTGGAGCAGAATGGCCTGGGTTCGAATCCTCACACAGCATCTCATACCATCTTGTACCTAAACCTCGCAGAAATGTTATGAGGACAAAAAAAAAAGGGGGAGGAACAGAGAAGCTGGGCACAGTGCCCTGAGCTCCCCAGAGGTGTATGAATGTCTAAAAACTAAGAATTAAGCTTCACGTGCTCCTCTGGTCCTCTTCTAGGTGACACCTGCTCAGTGTCAGGCACCAGTTCTGCTCCCATGGTTCCAGCAGACGTTCAGCATCATCTGAACGGCAAGGGGAAGGCGTGTTTGCCTCCTGCTAGGAATCCTGCCTTAATCGTGAAGCGCAAGATTGTGGGCCGGGCCATCCACCTCCAGAAAAAGGTAGGAAGTGAAAGGAGAGGGATGCAATGGAGCAGGAGCGGCCCATCTGTGCGGCTGACTGAGATAGTTGCCTCAGGTAGTCGTGGACCTACCATTGTTGTTGGGCGGGGGCAAAACGCCAGGCACAGTGCTCCTGGGGCGGGTGGAGAATAGCAATGAGGCCCTCCTGCCTGCTTCTGCCATTGCACGGCTTTGAAATGGAGCATGGCGTGGCGTGGGGGGGTGGAGTGGTACATGGGGGTCGGGAAACAGCAGAGGAATTGTCCTCAGTGGTGCAATTTAGAATTGTTCTAAATGATTTAAGAACAGGTACTCATTTTTGATTGGCACGTGTCGGGACCCGCCCACCGGAAGTGACGTCATAAGCCGGAAGTGAGGTCGTGGCAGGAAGTGACATGAAAAAGGCCTTTTTGAGGCCTCAGACGATTTTAAACTGACCCAACAGTTGCAACAGTATTCCACAGCAGCCCCAGAACATGTAAAGGAGGCCTGGCATCATGTTAAAGTGATCCAACAGTTCCAAAAGTATTCGAGAGCAACCCCTGAGCAGCTCATTTTTCAGTGGCAAGACAAGGCCTGGCCTGGCTTGGGAAGGCAAGGCAAGTTTTAAAAAGCCACCAGCTCATTTCAGCAATTCCAAAATCTTTGGAGACAAATTCCAAAATCCCCCCGGGAACCGCTGCGCCTCCTCGGGAGAGGGAGCCCCAGGCAGCCTACCTGCTCACGCTACTGCCGGTGTCGGTCTCCCTCGCTCCGCTCTGCTCCGCTTGCTGCCAGGCAACTCAAACGTGCAGGAAATTCAAACGTTGCAGGGGGCGGGCCGCCCACGGAGTTGACAAGTGGGTGGGCAAATGGGCGGGGCCAGCCGTAATCCTAGGAACAGGTACTCGCGTACCCCCACATGACATCACTGAACGTCCTCCTCTGTCCCTGGGCGGCGATTTGGCTGGGTCCACCACTGGCCTCAGGGCCCAGTGCTAGCCAACTTTCCTGCACTAACGCAAGCTGTGCTGAATTGCACGCTTAAATAATCATCCCAATTGCTCAGCACAATCCTACGCGTATCTATTCAGAAGTAAGTCCCGTTGGGTCCAATAGTTCTTACTCCCAGGAAAGTGGGCATAGGATTGCAGCCTCAGTTAAACTCAGATTGGCAGCAGACTCATGTTTGACAGTCTAGCAAATCTTGTGACATGAATCCTTTATTTTCCCCCTTGTCAACTAGGCAAATGTTCAGAATGGGCAGAATCCACCTGGTCCATTGTCTGCCCAGCCCTTCATGCTGAGGGTTCAGCCAACCACTCACCCTTCCAGAGGGACGCCTCCTGCCCCAGCTGCTTCTCTTGGCTCCAGCGCGCACGTAAGCAACATGGGCTTGGTGCGCCTTGAGGCTCTCCCGCTTAGGTGGAAATCTTGCTGACAGATGTTGCTAGAAATGCTATACTGTGTTTGTCCCACTGCTGCTGGGAGGGAAAGAGCTGCTGGGGCTCAAAACCACCTATAAGAAGAGCCCTGCTGGATCAGGCCAAAGGCCCATCTAGTCCAGCTTCCTGTATCTCACAGCGGCCCACCAGGTGCCCCAGGGAGGCACGAGACACAAGATGCTTGCATCCTGTTGCCACTCCCTTGCACCCGGTAACAGTAGCCCTCCACCTTTGTAAGGAGGTTGCACAATCCATCATTGCCTATAGCCCACGATGGACCTTTCCTCCAGAAATCCGTCCAATCCCCTCTTAAAGGCATCAAGACCAGATGCCATCACCACCTCCTGTGGCAAACAGTTCCACAGAGTAACTACCCGCTGGGTAAAAAAGTACTTCCTTTTATCTGTTTTAACTCTCCCAACCCTCAGTTTTAGCGGATGCCCCCTGGTTCTGGTGTTTTGAGAGGGAAAAGAACATCCCTTTATCGACTCTATCCCTTCCATGCATAATTTTGTATGTCTCCATCATGTCCCCCCTCAGGCGCCTTTTTTCTAGACTGAAGAGCCCCAAACCCTGCAGTCTTTCTTCATAAGGGAGGTGCCCCAGCCCCGTAATCATTTTTGTCACTCTCTTCTGCACCTTTTCCAGATCCACTATGTCCTTTTTGAGATGCGGCGACCAGAACTGGACACAATATTATCTCTGTGTAGTGTTCCTAACTAATAACCCTTGCTGTTGTAATTTAAAATGTGTTGGGCAACTGAAGAGGTGCAAGCGATAATTTGAGGACCAGAATTGGTGCCCCTCTGATACAGCTGAACTGAAAGTAGTTTATGAGCAATCATAAGCGGTAACAGTTGTATCTTCCTTTACATCTTCTTCTGGAGAGGTTTCGGTTGGGTTAAGGAAGACTGTGCCTTTCAGAGCGAAACTTCTGGTAGTAATTTCTGAGGTGAATATGAGGTGAATGAAACAGAATTTGCTATCTTGTCTGTGGGGAAGGAGCTATAACAACTTGCAACTCAGTCTGGGCCCTTTTACAGCTGTCACCCCACAGACAGGATAGCAAATTCTGTTTCATTTACCTCAGAATGCCAGATACAAGGGAGTGGCAACAGGATGCAGGCATCTAGTTGTCTTGTGTGCTCCCTGAGGCATCTGGTGGGCCACTGTGAGATACAGGAAGC